>JANAVB010040619.1:12568103-12604955 GCA_029216955.1 Iris pallida
CAAGGGGAATGAGTTGATTTAAGAATTGATGAAATCAAGATACCGATGAATCATATTACGCTCAATAAGCTATATACAATACTATGTGTGTGTGTGTGTGTGTGTGTGTGTGTGTGTGTGTGTGTGTGTGTGTGTGTGTGTGTGTGTGTGTGTGTATATATATATATATATATATATATATATAAAGCAAAATACTGCTAGTACTAACTTACCCAATAGTTCTTTCAAGTTATCCTTATATCTATGCTCTTCCCACAAAACATGCTACATACAATCTAAATAAGGCCTTAGATCATATCTGGCCGGTTGGCTATGTGATCATTATTCTCTTACCATTCCAATCTATATAATATATAGATAATCTAAATTCCAGGTTTACTAAGGATACAAAGTTTAAGATCCTTAAGGAACTTTCTGCAATCCTTCACTGGGCTACTCCATTAGAAATACTTGTCTAATTCTCTCTGAATTACTTGACCTATATATCAGGTCATGTATCCTTATGCTACCCATGACTTTCCAATATCATCTACATCCTTAATGACAATCTTAGGTTAGGATTCTTACCTATACATAGATTCACGATAGGATATTCATTAGGAAGGATCTATAAGGTAAGCAAAATGGAACACAGTCTATGGGTAAAACTTGTAGGCATTCTCTATCCTAAGGTTCCTTGTAGGCTTTTCCTAAGAATATATCGTAAGGTCTATAGGTTAGCCTCTATATAGGCATCCGTAAAAGCTTGACCAGCATTCTATGCTAGGTTTTCTATTTTTCGAGACCTGTATTCTATCCTAGGTTTTCCATTCTACGCTGACCTGCGTCCTATCCTAGATTCTCTATTTTTCGTGACCTGCATAGGCCACCACCAAAAAGACGTGTCACACCCCGCTTCCAGAATACGGCGAGCCGAGTACGTAACACCATCTCCAGGCTACGCGACATATGAATACAACAGTACCCACATTCGCGATTGTCGCCTGTAAGGCTCTAGGATAGGTTATCACAGGTCATAATCTTGCATAATAAAATCAATATTATTCTACAAGGGACATTCTAAGCTATAAATAGGGAAATGAACTACTCTACCCAGTGTAACAATTAACCCAATATAATATCAAAGTATACCTGAATTAATGATATAGAGAGTATTCTGATTCCAACATAATTGCCTTCAAAAGTAAAATCTCGTTCTTGTTCTCCAGCTTCCTTTCAACTTGTCGTAGCAGTTCCTTGGAAGTATGTCTACAAATCTAGTGAACAATACTAGGTCGTCAATATGACGAGCAAGTCCTCGGTCAAAGAAGAGAGTTAAGAATACATGATGATAAGATAAATGAATGCAAGAAGGAGCATACTTGAACAATTAAACTCATACCGTAGGATATCAGACAAGTAGTACATAGCTCTCCAAAATAATGTCACAAGGAACATATAAGACCTTTCTACACCTGAATGCAAATTAAAGAAACTTCTGGATCACACACACGCGCCTAGCATCTCGACAATAACCTCATTTATCCGGGATCAGGCTCGTACAAAACGGATGGTGCTTAGATTATCCATCCATCTGTACTATCACATATTGATGTGATTACAAGCAATATAGCATCATGAGTTGGTTTTCGAATCATCTGGGTCGACTATCGAATCATGAGCTATAAAAAGAATTCGTATGACTTGAACTTGTCCAAGAATATCGAATCCATTCATTAGATAGCTGAGCTGAACTCAGGGTCTGGATGTCTAATGAAATAACATATATTCTGAGTTAAAACTTAGGGCATAAAACATACACAATGGATAACTGAGCTAAACTCAGGACCTGAATGTCCATTTGTATCAGGAAGATGAGCTAAGCCTCACCTCGGATATTCGCGCGGCCGCACAAACATCGATTCAGGGACTGATCAGTACAAAGATCAAAATTTTATTGCAAAGAAGTCAACCGGGTGTGATCCAATGGTTTCTCTCCCAACCCAATGCAACCTATTCTAGTAAAGTTTAAGACATTCAGATTCAATATAAACTATCCTTAGACGGGAGTCTTAAAAGTCAAGTTAAATTCACGAGATAGTATTATCTTTTCTGAAACTTGAAAAGTCCAGGAAAGGTATTTAAAACCAAACAAGATCCAAGGTAAATGAATGGTTCCAGGATCTAGGAAAAATTCATAATTTCCAAAAGGCCCGGAATCCGAAAATGACTAACTCTGAAAATTCTCAAAAATTTCGGCAGAGTCTCTTTTGTATTTATTAATCTGAAAATAATTTATATACAAGCAAACACAAGAAAAATAAATATGGGTACGCCGACCCCTTCGGTGGAGCAACCCTCAACACCGGAATCACGCAATTATAATATTCCGGGTTCGCCGACCCCATCGGTGGAGCAACTCTCAACACCGAAAAACACACAAAATAATATATGCACATATATATTTAATTTAATGAACCTTTTATCGTAGCACGTAAGCAATCAAGCAAAATGTACATTTTATTTTAGCAAGCAGGCAAGCAAGCAAATATACCTTTTTCTTTAGCAAGCAAGAATTATTTTCTTGGGTATGCAATTTGTTAAATACTATCCAAGTTCAAAACAAAATTATTAGTAGCACAATGATATTAAAATCTTACTTCCAAATGTCATGATATACAAAATAATTTTATAACCTTTGCAATATTGGCTTGATGATACTTATATACAAAATTAAATCTAAATTTTTAACAAATAAATCCAAACTTGCTACATATACTCACATTTCAGCTTCTTGAGTGTGCAAAAAAGTGTTAAAATTGAAAATAAATAGGTGTAGGTTACCTTGATATATAGAAACCTAAAATACTTAATTTAACTAATTAATCATTCCAAAACATGTCAATTTGGTATATTTTAAAAAGTGGACAGAATTAATATAATGTGTTAAAATCGAAAACTAACTCATATATATACATATTCAAGAAAGGAAATATAGAATATATATATATATATATTTTATTTTTTATGTTTTTGACAAAACACCCTCTTTTATTAATCAAGGCTCAAAAAGACGAAGCCTGAAAGAGATACGAGGCACAAGGCCGGGGGAAAAAACCACTAAAGGAAAGACAGGGGAGGGGCAACTGCGCCCGTCAAAACTAACAGAGAAAGGGTTGCCAGAATGTTGGAGGGCTGTGGGAGCATTGCGAGCTTCTTTTGCGGCATTGCCGGTGGATTTCCCGAATGAGCTGATCGGCGGAGTATTGGTGACCCTCGTATCTCGCTTTGTTGCGATTCTTCTAAATTGCCTAGGCAGCGGCCGCTGCAACGATCAGGTGACCGTGGGACGCAGCTCCCCAGTGGGCCAGAAGATCGTGAAAGCGCCCGGCTCCTGGATTGATGTTGTAGTGGCGATTGAGGAAGCACCAAATTTGGTTGGGGAGATTTCCCTCCCGAAAGATGTGGTCGATAGTCTCCGTCTGACGTTCGGTGCAGCAGTTACAAGCGGACGCCAGGCTGATACCGATGGAGTTAAGAATCTCGTCGGTAGGCAATTTCTTTCTCGTGACTCTCCACAGGAGGAAGGACCATTTCATAGGGATGCAAGAATGCCAGTATCGTGCGATGAAGTGGTCCTGCCCGTTCTCTTGGATCGCGATTCTCGTCGATCGCACAGAGAATGTCCCGGAGGCTTCCAGTGACCACCTCAGCTTATCCGTGTTAGGCCCAATGCTAAGACCGAGTTGACGGATGCTGTCAACCGTATCGTTGTCGGACCGATCGCAAATCTGATCCCAATTCCAGTCGTTGTTGGAGGGGTTCCACAGGTCTTTGATCCTGCAATTGCCCGGGGAGTCAGTAATGTTCGGGATAAGGCTATCACCTATCCATCGCTCCAGGAATGGGTTGGCCTCGCCGTTACCCAGATGAAGTCTAATCGAATTCTCTGCCAGATCACGGCCCTGTAAAATGCGGCGCCAAGCCGCGAAAGATCTGCTGTTGGCTCTGGCCGTCGCCGGGTGGATGTGTTTGAAGTATCTGGCCTTCATAAACCTGGTCCACAGGTTTTCGCTCGTCCGTAATTTCTACCACAGTTTCATGGAGAAGGCTTTGACGATGTGATTGAGTTTGGTGAATCCAATCCCACCGCGCGCGATCGGGGTAGCCATGGTTTCCCAACTAGCCCAGTGGTGTTTGTCTTATCCTTTGTTGTGGCCCCAAAAGAACTTGCAGAAGATCTGCTCGATCGACGCGATGACCTTCTTGGTAGGGGAGCATGCCGCTAATGTGTGGATGGGGATGGAGTTGAGCACATGTTTGTTGAGGATAATTTTGCCGCCTGGGGATAGGGTTGTGTTATGCCATCCTTCGATCTTGTTTCTGATTTTGCTGATCAGGTTCTCGAAGATGCTGGCGTTGGATTTCACGTAAACTAGGGGACAGCCAAGGTAGTTGAAGGGGGGGTGTGCCACCGTGAAGGAAGTTAGGTTGTTTAGTCTGGTGGCGTTCTCGATTTTGATGCTGTGGTGGGCGTAGATGACACTCTTGGAATGGTTGATTTTCTGGCCAGCGCATCTGGAGTACCGCTCCAGGGTGTTATGGACCACCTCCATAGAACCAATATCCCCAGATGAGAAGATGAGTAAATCGTCGGCAAAGGCTAGGTGGGTGATGGGGGGCATCCACTGGCTGTGTGATATTGCTGGAAGTTGGGGATGTTGGCCATGTTGTTGAGGTTTCTGCTCAGGGCGTCGGCTGCAATGATGAATACCGTGGATGATAGAGGGTCGCCTTTTCTGACACCACAGCTAGATTTAAAAAAGCCCTCAGATTGGCCGTTAATAACTGTGGAGAACCATGAGTTGCTGACGGATCTCCACACTATGTTGGTCCAGTTATCTGAGAATCCGAAAGCTCTGAAGACCCAGATCATGAACTGCCAATCAAGTCTGTCGTAGGCTTTTTCCATGTCAATTTTGATGGCGATGTTGCCCTCCCGGACAGGAAACTTCATGCAGGTGATAAGTTCTTGGGCCATCATGATATTGTCCTGGATGTTCCTTCCTCGCACGAACCTACTTTGCTCCTCCGATATGATTTTGGGGAGGGTGTCTGTCATTCTAGTAGCAATGATCTTGGATATAATTTTGTTGGTGAAGGTGCAAAGACTGATAGGTCGAAAGTCGCGAAAGGAGGTGGGGTTGTCTTTTTTCGGGATGAGGATAAGATTGGCACTGGAGATGGCTTTGGGGTAAGGAGTGCCTTCAAGGAAGGCGATAGTCGCGTCAGTGATGTCCCGCTTGATAATCTCCCAGCAGGTACGAAAGAAGACACCAGTAAAGCCGTCCGGGCCAGGGGCACTATGCTCGTTCAATGCTCAAACCGTATCTCTCACCTCCTGTTCGGTCAGGGGTCGTTCCAATAAAGCATTGTCGGAGTCGTTGATAATTGCGGGAATTTGGTCGAGGAATGATGTGTCTTTGTGGACCGTCTCCTTGGAGAATAGTTTGGTGTAGTAATCGGCGGCCGCCGCTTGGATGCCCTTGGGGTCCGATCTGATGATGCCGTGCTCGTCTGATATCTGGTGTATCGATAGCTTGTTTCTTTTGCCATTGACGCAGGCATAGAAATATTTAGAGTTTTTGTCCCCGTCGCTGTCCCATTTCAGTCTGGCTTTCTGCTTCCAGAAGTCGGTTTCAACTTTGAGCCTGAATTTGAGCATGGCCTTGGTAAGGTTCAATGCTCTCCTGGCCGTAGGGGATCGGTCAGTTATGAATATAGCTTCCGCTCATGTGACGTCGTCCTCTGCGACACGGATCGCTTGGAAAATGTCCCCAAAGGCTTGTTTGCTCCAATTGGAGAGGGCTTTCCTAGTGGCTTTGAGCTTGTTGCAGACCCGAATGAGGGGGTTGGGGGAATCCTGACTGCTCCATGCTTCCGCAACGACGCTCAAAAACTGCGGGTGGTTGGTCCAAAAGTCGAGGAATTAGAAGTTCTTTTTTGGTGGGTAGGTGTTGTTCTTGATTTCCACCAGGATAGGCACGTGGTCGAATTCTGTGGAGTTGAGGTGGGACAGGGTGGAATTGATCTTCATGCTGTGCCAGCGCGCGTTGGTGAGGGCTCTTTCCAAACGGGAATATTGGCGGCGCTCACCGTCCTCCATATTACACCAGGTGAATTCGCTGCCTTTGAACTGGAGAGGAGTGAGGTGAGCGTTGAATATGAAATCGTTGAAGTCTTGCATGACTGATAGAGGTATGGGGCGACGTCCGATCTTCTCTTCTCTGCGGGTGATGGCGTTGAAGTCCCCTATGCAAAGCCAGGGGGCGTTGGTGTTGTGGAGATAGGTGTCGAGAAGATCGTTCCAGAGGAGTTTGCGTTCTGCGATGATGCAGCTACCGTGGACCGCAGAAAGGATGACATGCTCCGGAAGGGTGGGGTGAGTAACCCAGCAAGATAAGGCTTGTTGGGAATCCTGGATAATTTCGAGGTTAACCTCCTTTGATTCGAGAATCCAAATGTCGTGCCTGCCTGCAATCACCGTAGGGAGGCCCATGGCCATTTGGGTAGATTTAAGACGTTTGGAGGGGATTTTTGGTTCAATGATGATGAAGATGTCAATCTTGTGAATTTTTCGAAGACTGGAAATTCTTCTTAATATCGGTTTGTTAGCCAGGCCTCTAACATTCCAGGATAGAATGTTAAGCATTTAAGATATTGAGGGAGGGTTTTTTGTTCCGCCTTGCGGCGGATCTGGTTTGGATGATGGCGATTTTGTCGATGCCTGACTTGCTTCGTTGGGAATTCGGCTCTTCTGCTGTCGATGTTGTGGGAGGATTGCAGCTGTGGTGCTCGTGTGGGCCTGAGGAGGGGCCTAATAGATCTCCAGCTGAGTCAACAACTGGATCCTCCGAGGGTATGACCAGGGAGTCGAGAGCACTTTCAGTCAGCATCTGCTGAAGAGGGAATCCTGCGGCTAGGACTTGCCTACCTCTCCTCGCTTGGTCGGGTCCAAGGAAAGCTAGGGCGTCTTCGACCGGGTTCCCGATGGGAGGTTGGTGAGCTGTATTGGTTGGGGGGGCTGGAAGTCGACCTCCAAGCCAATGGTGGGGTGCAGGTGCTCAGCGCTGCCTGAGACGATAGCTACATGCAATCGCGAGGAGTTAGGGGATGGAGGCGATGGTTCGGGATAGCTAGAGCTACCGGTTGGACTATCCGGCTTCGGGTCCTTCGAGTCTAGAATGGCAAATTGGTTGGAGGTTGCTATGTGTTGGGGAGTGAATGGGATCAGGGCTTTGCTCAGAGGTTCGCTTGGGGCTGGCTCGCTGATGCATGAGTCAAATCGAATGTGGGAGTTCGGAAGAGGTAGAATGGGCGGCTTGGGGGGGTTTTTCAGTTGGGAGGTCGTTGGCTTTCCTGGATGACTTCTTTTTGAGCTCCGGGTGAAGACGGTGGCAATACTTGGGAAGGTGGCCTCTTAAATGGCAGTGGTTACAGAATAAAATGTGGTTGTCATAGAGGATTTGTTGGGTGTGGGTGTGGTTGCCTAGCTCGATAGTGATGAAGTTGGTGGCTCTGATGAGAGATCTAGTTCAACGAGATTTTGGCATAGTGGGCTTTGGTGAGGTTGCTGGTCTCGGGCGCCGTAGCCACGTACGTCCCGAATGAGTTGGCGATGCGCCTAAGCGCCGCTGGGACAAAGCAAATGAGAGGAAGGTTAGGGAGCGTAACCCAAGCTGCTACCGTGGAGGAGTCTTCTTTGGTGTTGAACCCTGGGGACCACCTGATTATCTTCATCTGGTGGGTGTCAATCCTGCAAGTGCCCTTGGACCACACAGTCCTGTGATCTTGTTCCGAAGATAGATGAAGGAGAATATGCCTGGGATCGAGGGGAGCTACTCGATAGTCCGACGCGAGCTTCCACTGAGCGATCGCTTCCTGCACCCTGGCAAGTTTGGGACACCCCGCGGAGAATTTCAGGACGAATGTGTGAGGAAAGGCCGCTGACAGTGAAGTCAGTTCCAATTCAGAGAAGGGGATGACTGGAGCAGAAGTCTCTAGCGCATAGTCGATGTTCGGCAGAAGGACGTCAGGGAGGATAATACCCTTCGAAGGACTAAGGTCCGGACGCAGCATGGCGGCATAGGAAGGCTGAGACGGTCCGGGAGGGGTGGGTCCCGCGGAACCAGGACGGGGGATTGAGGAACCACTCTGGGGATGGCTGAACCCGACACTGGGGGATGGGGATGGGGGAGGAGCTAGGGAAGTCCTGCCAGAGAGGGGGTGAAGGAGGGGGGCCTCGCCGGCGGAGGGCGGAGCGCCAGGGCGGCCAGCGACGGGGGCCGCACCGACGCGGGAAGGAAGGAAGGGGGGGCGCGACGTAGCGGCCTCTACCGAAGCGGGGGCGCCCGGGGGTGCCACAGGATGAGGCGCGAAGCCGGCTAAGACGGGGGTGGAGAGGGGCGCCGAGAGGGCAGGGGCGAAGGGCGTCGCCGCTGGAGGCGGAGAGGCTGCGAGGGAAGACGCTAAGAAACTGGGGGACGCCGGAGAAGAGCTGCAGCAGACGGGTATCCTGGAGGGAGGGGGAGGGAAAGCACGGTGGGAGGGACAGGTTGCGCAAGGGGGAGGGGGGATGCGCAACCGTGGGGGCTGGGAGAATTGCGCACGGGGGAATAGGGGAGGAGGGGAGCGCAATGGTGAAAGGAGAGGGTGGGGGAGGGTGAAGGACAGGTGGATAGGGGAGAGAATAATGGGAGGGGGTAGGGTGGATAGCGCACAGGAGGGAGCTGAGAGGGACTTGCGTGTTCGGAAGGGAGCTGGCATGCGCAAGAGGAGGGGACCCAGAGGCATTGTGCACATGGGAGAGCTGAGAGGGACTTGCGCGCTCGGAAGGGAGCATGCATGCGCAATAGGAGGGGGGCCCAGAGGCGTGTGCGGCCCTCATCAGCTGCGCAAGGAGAGCGGACTGCTCGAGCGCCAGGGGCTGCTCGCCAGGGACGAGCGCAGCAAAGGCTGATGCACCAACAGGACTGCCCACCTCGAGAAGGCCGCTGGAAGGGGAGTTCCCGAGGGGCCTGGGGACGGTAGGCTCGAGGCCAGCTGTACTGGGGAACACGCTACCCGAGGGGGGGGAAGGGGAGGTTCGAAAAGTGGGAGAGGGCGGGAATGAGGGGTGTCGGCGGAGGGAGGTCGGAGGCGTCAGCTCCGCTTGCAGGGGCGACGACGGGCTGGTGGCCGACGGACGCAGGGGGAGAGGGACTTAGGGGGTCACTGCGCGGCACTCGAGCAGGACGGCTGCCGGGGGGGCGCTCCAGGCTGCGCGAGGGGAGGCTCGGCCGCCGATGAAGAGGTGCTTGGAGGAGGGACTGGAGGGGAACTGGATCGGAGGGCAGCTGGGAGGAGCAGCTGGATGAAGGCTAACGCCTCCGGGGGCCGGGGGTCGCCATCGAGGAAGACGACCGGAGAGAGGGGGGGCTGCGAGGACGCTCGAAGAGGAGGGGGGGAGGGGGGGGGGGAGGGGGAGAGCCGGCCGTCCTAGGTCGGCCAAGGGGATGGGAACGATCGCTCGGGGAGCAGAGGGGAGCTGACCAATATATATATATATATATATATATATATATATATATATATATATATATATATATATATATATATATATATATATATATTCCGTTTAAGTGTATAGGTTAAGTCTCTATTTTATGCCAATGCTTACAATTGTCCATGAAATATATGTACAAGAATTTGTATCACCATATTGTGTCAAAGTGTGTGTGTATATATATATATATATATATATATATATATATATATATATATATATATATATATATATATATATATATATATATATATATATATATTATCCACACATTCTTCTTTATGTATATATATATCTACATAATCACAACGCAAATTTACATGCAAAGTGTCCATAATGGATTCGTACCAAATTTTAGGCTTATATATGTACATTACAATACTATAAGATTGGATTTATCAATAAATCCATAAATTTCAGAATTAAAATGTGAACTAATTAATTCATGAAAATTAAGAGTACCAAATTAAATAATTATCAAGAGGAAAGAGGGAAGATGACTTGCCTTGGGGAAATTAGAAGTTAAAATTTGGGAAATATGGTTTATTGGATCATGGATTCCACAAAATTCAGAATAAAAACTAACTATATTGTTTCATGTCAAAATGAGAGGGTCAAATGAAAATTTCAAGAGAAGGGAAGATGACTTGCCTTGAAAAATTGATTTGGAGATTAGGGCTTGGATCTTGCTCTTCCAATTTCTTCTTCTTCTTTCTCTTCCTTCAAATTCTTCTTCTTCTTCTTCCTTCTCTCTCTTCTCTTTTTTTTTTGAAAGAGGGGGGTTTGTGTTTTGATGATGGAAATGGAGAGGGAGATGATGATGGTAGTGTTAGAGGTGGTGATGGAGTTGGTGTGCTTGGGGCGGCCGGAGGTGGCGGGCGGCATCGGCGATGCGGGAGAGGAAGGGGAAGAGGAGAATGGGTGGAGGAGGAGGAATGAGGAAGAATGGAGAGGAAATGAAATATGGCATTAAAATGAGAGGGAAAGAGTACTCTTCATGCAATAATCCACTTGGCATAACCATCATGCCACATGGCCCTTCTCTACATGCATGAAGACACATAGCATTGACTAGGTGTCCATGCTAATTTGAAATTACAAATTTCTTAAAAGGGATTTATAATTAATTTATATTTATGAAAAGAAAATCACCCTTCTCTTTAAAAGAACATTAATAATTAATTAGAATTTTTTGAGATGTATAAATTTAAAATAAAGGGGGGGGGGGGGGGGGGGGGGGGGGGGGGGGGGGGGGGGGGGGGGGGGGGGGGGGGGGGGGGGGGTGGGGGGTGAGCGGTGCGTTGGCCCGCGGGAGGATGAGTGAGAGGGTGAGAGGAAGAGGAAGAAGACAAGGAATTTTGGTCCAAATTTTTTTTGATGGATTCCGTCTAAGGTGGGGGGTACGTACATTTTTGTAAAACTGTGGAGTGCACCATGAATTAGGGTAAATCAAGCGGGGAGTAAGTCAAAATTTTCTTCCTTTTTGGTGTTTGGTAGGATGGAAGAAAAAAAATGGGAGTGATACTCTTTTCTTTCTTTGGTATGAAAAATAAAATGAAAGGAAGGAAAATAAAATATAGACTTTACCAATTATATTCTCAACTAGCAATATTTATTACCATTTAACTTTATTGAACTATTTTAAAATAATATAATTTTTATATGATATAAGTGTAAATTAAGATAAGATCCACTTTTCCTTTTAATTTTCCTCCCACATTTGGACGGATTGTTTTTCCTACGTGAGGAGGAAAAACTAACGAATAATGCTATTTATTCCTCCAAATCATCCTTCCTTACGTGGTAGCTGACGTAGCATCTTGTTGTAGCAGCTGACATAGCAAAATTTAAAATTTATATTAAAACTAAAATTAAATTAATATTAATGTTAACATTAAAATTAGAATTAGAATTAAAATTAACATTAATGTTAACAATAATATTAAAATTCATGTTAACATTAACATTAATATTAATATCAACATGAAAAAATTGAGTAAATAGTTTTTTGGTTTAAAATATGCCATGTCATATGACACATAATATTATTTAACATTTCACATCAGCTGCCACATAAGGAATGATGGTTTGGAGGGATAATTTGTAGGTACGAATAGCATTGCTCTACTTTTCTTTCTATACCAAATAAGAAAAAATGTATCATTCCTTCACATTTTTCCTTTTATCTTTTTCTTTTACTTTTTCCTCGTACCAAACACATTCTAGACGTTGGATGCCAATGTTTAAAAGAATATCAGGGATATGGATAGATACGGACACGGATAAGAACACTAAACACCAGTGACCAGACACGGACATTCTCGTCGAATAGGTATAATATAGCCAGTCACCTATATTGTACGAATATAAACACATGTACAAATACATAAACAACATATACAGATTTGTTGCACTCTAGAATCTAAGATGAACACAACTAAGCAAAAGAAACATCTAAAACTTCATTAGGTTGATTTGGTTCTCTCCTCCAGTATCCTCTCTACATTGAGAGATGGAAGTATGCACGGAACCTACAGTGAAAATATGTAGTACTTTAGATCTGATCAAAAGGCTAAAGCTCGAACCCATCGGCAGCCGGCCAGCTCTACCGTCTCGAGTCATGCAAGTCCGACTATACTCAGGAGGCGAGACACGCCCTGCTTCCACAACTCGTAGTCCCTCTGGCTCCTGCACTCGAACTCGAACTCGATCACCCTGCGCTCTGCGGTCCTCAGCCCAAAGTAGCAGTGCCGCTGCAGCCGCTCTGCGCGTTCTAGCCGGTGCGGGCCTTGCCAGGCTGGGATGTCTCTGCAAATGCCTATGATCACACCTGAAGTTTTGTTTGCATACATAAGTTTTATTAGCTCATTGAGAATTTGTGGTTAGAGTGCTGAAGGAAGAGTTGGATTTACATTTCTTCTTGTTGGTAATTGTTCCGGCAATATGCCTACTCTTGATTTTAAGCATCACCTGTTAACCATAAAAAACTTGACCCTATGTTGTACGAATATGGACACGAACAACCATACCAACCATATTTTGCTCTGTCCGTATAACATAGTCGACCCAATTTGGATTTTCTAAGGCTAATGCTGACCTGACCTATGCGGTTGATGTAGACTGAGACTATCTTCCAATGCAGAGCACCTGCAAAATATTGCGCATGTTAAACTTGCCAATCTCCACGGGTTTGAAACAGTTTGGGAGTAATTTACAACCTTTACGAGTTCGTTTGAGGAGTTCCGTTCCCCGAGCAAGAAGTTCCTGGCTACTGCGGCCCAGGAAATTCTCATCCTGACCGAGATGATCGTCGAGTCCGCCGCCTCCGTTGCCGCCCTGAGAATGCTGGTTGTGGTGCTGTCGGTCGTGTCGGTGGCAGCTGTTATGTACTACTCCTACACCTCCCCCTTTCTCCACTGGCGTAACCGCAGCTACGTCCCACGCCTCCTTCAGTGCCCTCGCCTTCAGCGTTGCTGTCCCTCGCAATGTTGCAAATCAACTTTAGTCATTGCATCATCATTTACAATCGGCAGCTCTGTGTGGTGCGGGTCTAGAAATTATTCTATATATCGGACTCACCGTACATCTTTTGTACTCTATTAGATTGCGTAAAAATATATACATGCACAGATCTTCATACAATCTAACTGTCGATATAAAAAATGTACTAAGGGTCCGCTACATATTTATTTTGTACGGATCGGTTCTACTTTGTTGACACCAAATATTATGATCTCTGTCCCCGTGGCCGT
Source organism: Iris pallida (assembly GCA_029216955.1). Taxonomy (NCBI): domain Eukaryota; kingdom Viridiplantae; phylum Streptophyta; class Magnoliopsida; order Asparagales; family Iridaceae; genus Iris; species Iris pallida. The sequence continues at coordinate 12,581,439 of JANAVB010040619.1, forward strand.
AGGCCGTTGGGAACGGTGGAGCACTCCGACGCAGTGGCACGGATTCGAGCCCCCTTGGAGGTATACCTTTAAGCACCATTAAGAAGTGGACATCCTCAAAAAAGAAAAAGAAAAAAAATATTATGATCACTAGTCAACCTCAATATAATTAACCACCGGTGGCTGCTGCTGCAGTCAGAGTAACAATATCCCCCGGCGTCCGCACATGGACGGCGGACCCCACCATCGACGCCAGCTGCTCGCGCTGGGCCGCCATCGCCTCCGCGGCCTCCACGCACTGCGAGGCCACGAGCGTCGCGGCGGACACCACCGCCATGTCGGTGCGTACCGCACGCTCGTCCCTCCCACTGCCGGAGGACGCTGCCGTGGCTGCCGCGACCGCCGCCACCGCGGCGGCGACGGCGGCGTGGAGCTGGGCATTGTGGGTCCGGGCCTCCTCCTTCCTCCTCTCCCTCCGGTCCTTGAGCCACCGGCCCACGGTCCTGGTGGTCCCCACGGGCCTGGGCTTGGCAGCAGTGATGGCCCTGCAGTACTGTGTCACGAGAATTGTGTGAAAATAAACGAGAGAGAGAGAGAGAGAGTGACGCATGACTATATTGCCCCCATAGTGAAGGACAATGGAAACTGGTTTAGTGAAGTAATTTTGTGTATTAAGGGGGTGGTTTGGTAATTGTAGGAAGTATGACATGGAGACAAATTATGTTGAGGAATCAATGCTTAGAGCATCTCCCACCCTATTGTGAGTTTAGAAAAAAATGGTTGCCACATAGGAATGACAAACTTTCATTCCAAAAATTCTTTCCAATGCAAATGTAGAATAAAATATGAAGTTGATATGGCAATGACATGACAAGAAGAATGTGAAGTTGGTTGTCTAGATCTAGACAATGTACTTCACAATGACTTTGTCTCCACATCATCAATTATGAATAGAAATATTTATAAAAAAAGTTGAAGAAGTGAAGGAGTTGCCTTGGAAGTTGGAAAAAATACTTTTTATTGTCTCCTCAATACTTTTTGCATTGGAGAGAGTTTTTCTATCTCATTGTCTTTTGAGATATAGTTTTGCCACATAAACAAGACATTGTCTTGTGGCTTATGCCACATAGGAGCCACCTAAGACTCACAACACTTAACAAGACAATAAGGTTGGAGATGCTCTTAGAGCTTCTCCAACCCTATTGTGACTTTGGAAAAAAGTTAATACCACATAGGAATGACAAAATTTTATTCAAAAGTTTTTCTCCATGCAATTGTCAAGTCAATTGTGAAGCTTATGTGACAAAAATTAAAGAAGACATTGTGAAGTTGATTATCTTGTTCTAGACAATGCACTTACAATATCTTCTCTTCCATGTCATCAATTATGAATAAAAAAATATTAGAAAAAAAGAAAGAAGATGAGTAGTTGTCTTAAAAGTTGCCTTGGAAGTTGGAAAAAATATTTTTATTGTCTTCTCAATACTTTTGCATTGGAGAGAATTTTTTATCTCATTGTCTTTTGAGATATAATTTTGCCACATAAACAAGACATTGTCTTGTGGCTCATGCCACATAGGAGCCACCTAAGACTCACAACACTTAACAAGACAATAGGGTTGGAGATGCTCTTACTTCTTTCTTTGTGGCAATTTATAAGGACACATCAAAAAGTGATCAAGGCTATCTTATTTCAAAGTTTGATTTATTTACAAATTTCTCATTGAAAAAATTTGATCAGGACTATTCCATTGATAGATATAAAAGTCATTTCTTTTATTTTTGTTGTTCTCTTCTTCCTCAATACATCCAAGAAAAAGAAGAAGAACAAGAAGAAGAAGAACAAAAAAAAAAAAAGAACAAGAACAAGAACAAGAACAAGAAGAACAGGAAGAAGAACAAAAATATGGGATGGATTTTCTTCTCATTTTATTCTTCTCTACCATTTTCATCCTCACCATCTCCATCAAACCCTAATCTCATTTACATCAAAACCCTAATTTTCTTCTCATTTTCAATTTTGATGGCACCCAAAGGCTCATCATAATGTACAAATTCTAATATGGGTGGAAACCCTAATATTGGTGTTCAACAAGTGCAAACAAGAAAAATAATAACGGACTTGTTGTTCAACAAGTGCAAACTAGGACTGCCTAATTTTTTGGCAGTCCTACAAACTGATAGGACTGCCAGAGATAGTGGCAGTCCTACTTCACATCAAGTGAAACCAGGGACTGCCACAAATTCTGGCAGTCCTACATACAGTCAGGACTGCCAAAAATTGTAGCAGTCCTTACTTTCACTTGCTGTGAAGTAGGACTGTCACTATTTCTGGCAGTCCTATCAATTTGTATGACTGCCAGAAAATTAGGCAGTCTTAGTCGACGCGAGATTTTTTCGATCGTGTTTACTTGGGTTTAATTCAAATGAGTAATTTCCCACTCCGCATGTACTTGAGGTTTAATTTAAAATGGACTACAAATAATTGAAATAAACATTGTAATGTAATTGAAATAAATTGTTAGGATTTTAGAAAGAAAGAGAGAAAGTATGTTGCTTAGGGAGGGAGGAAATGGTGGAGGAGAAGAGGAAGAAGAAGATGCTTAGGGAGGGAAAAAATGGTGGAGGGGAAGAGGAAGAAGATGATGTTGCTTAGGGAGGAAGAAAATGGTGGAGGAGAAGAGGAAGAAGAAGATGAGAGAAAATAGGGTTTTGGAAGAGAGAGACTGAAATGTGAAAATGAAACTAAAATTTGGAATTTGGGAGACGTTGAGTTTGGGGCAGCTCTATGATCAAAAAAATGGATTGTCCTGAATAAAATTCTCCAAAATCTGGACTAGTCTCAATCCGAACTAGCCTTTATCACTTTTTGATGTGCCCTTATAAATTGCCTTCTTTGTCAACAGAACAGAAAAACTAGAGTTGAGTACAGCATCCAAATTAATTATCGGTATTGATATCATGCAAATTGGAAATTGTTATAAGACAAAATACAAAAAAGGAAGGGCTTGTAGGGACATTCTTGGAATGACATAGCAATAACTATAGCAGTACTAGTCTTCTACTTAATTAATTGTTGCATGCAACAATCAGGAGTGGCGGTTGTTTTATTACATTTAATACTCTTTTGCCTCCTTGTGAAAGTAGTTGTCAGGACTCAGGAGACCTGTTAGCAATTCGGCAAACATAAAAAATATTCGAAAAAATAAAAATACGAGTATAAATTCATACAGTACAAATAAAATATATTAAAAAATCTGTCAAATATTCAAAAATAAAATATTGAGGTTAAAATTTTTACATTATTAAACATGTTGTCAAATTTGGTTAGTTAAACAGGTTCCCATCACGTATATTTACCAAATTTTTAATAATTTATATAGAACACGTTTAAACTTCGCATGCTTAAAATTTATGTACTGATTCGAACCTTTCAAAAGCATGCAAGCATTATACGTTTCTGAAAGGTACAAAAAAATTCGCATATAATACGAGTTTTTGAGGTGATTGCTAATAAGGGTCAGGAGCCTTATTGACACAAGTGAAAGGACTCTCTCGTTCTTTTTTAGCATTTTTTTTGACAAAAAATTATGTATATAGCATTACACTTTGTTGAAATTGTGCTCAGAGCAAATAAATTTTATAAATTATTCCAATAGAGACAAAATACCATTTTGAAGGTCATTTTTATGTTTTGTGCCAAAAATGTCATTTTAAAAAGGACCTTTTTATAGCAGTCACTAATATTAGAAATTTAAATATGCACAAAAACGCTCTTTAAAAGTGCGTTTTTCTTACATTAATTAATTAGGAGGGCCGTGAGAGTTAAAAAAGAAGTTGTTTGTAATAATTAAGGACTGCTATGAAAACATCCTTCCTTTTAAAGGCGTTTTTGAAACAAAACATAAACGTCATTTAAAATGCCATTTTGTGTATGTCGTGATAATTTTCATAACTTCTTTGCTCTGAGCACAATTTTAACGAAGTGTAATGCTATATATATGTAATTTTCTACTTTTTTTTATTAATAATGCTATAGGGATACATTTTTCTTGACACACTATATGTACAATTATGCATCGATATGACAATGCATTATTGGTTGTCAAAAAAAACTTTAAAATATATAATAATTAACATCCAATAATGCACAGCACATCAGTATGATTATAGAGTGTGTCAAAAAAAGTGTTCCCGTATTATTACTTTTTTTTCTTCGAATTTATGGCTTCGTCTTCATAAGGGTTCTTAAATTTAATTAATTATTACCATGATTTCTTGAAAATGTGATGGAGAGAGCGGTGGGCTGTCAGAGAGGGGATCCGCTTCCATTGTTCAACGGGCAGCTGCTGTGAGAGAGACGCCCTGATGTCAACGAAGAAATTTCTTGCTGAAATATAACACAAAATATGAATACATTTCATAAAAATAATATATATATATATATATATATATATATAATATGAATACATTTCATAAAAATAATATATATATATATATATATATATATATATATATATATATATATATATATTTTTTTTTGAAGTAATGGGTACTTGTGGCGAACTCGCCTCCGCTGAGGCTCGAACTCCCGACCACTTGGGCCGCATGCATCTCTCTTAACCACTAGGCTAAAGGTCATTTGCAAATATATATATATATATATATATATATATATATATATATATATATATATATATATATATATATATATATATATATATATAATCAAAGTTCGTGTCGAAGACATCCAGCCGACTTTGGCTCGGAGGCCTATGTCCACTGATACCTAGCCGACCTCCGTGGGACTTGATCCCTTGATCTCATTCCCAAGTGCCAATGATCTTAGCCACTAGGCTACAAGGCCTCACACACACACACACATAGGGATCCTCATCGCTACCAACAGACCAATGATCTTAGCCACTAGGCTACAAGGCCTCTCTCTCTCACACACACACACACACACACACACACACACATCCGGATCCTCGTCGCTACCAACAGACCATGACCTCGCGGACAATATATATATATATATATATATATATATATATATATATATATATATATATATATATATATTATTTTAATAAGAACAATAATTGAATACAAAATTTTGGACTCCACGACAATGTTCACTCTTGGGAGAAATTATTTATCGGATGCAGTATATGTTTTTTTTCATGCCAATCGTTGGACTACCATAGAATATGTACATGTACACATTTCTGGACAATTTAACGGCTGAGAATGGATCTGTGCATTGCACTCCGTCCATACAATAATTTTTCATTTCTTGTGACTTCACTTATAAAATAAATTGAGAAAAAATGTTAAATTTAATAAATTATTATTTATAAGTTAGTAGGTTGTTGTCAAGGGCGGAAGATCTGAAGTGGGATGAGCTGGAGTAGATTAGGATGGACTAGGTATAGAATAACTTACAAAAAAAAATAAGCCAAAAAATATTATATATGGAAAAAATAAACTAATTTTTTTTTTGGAAGGGCTCCAATCCATCCCAGCCTTTTGCCTTAGTTCTGCCATTGGTTGTTGTTGTAAGTGATACTGCGACCATTTACTGCAAGTGAATCAGTGATGCATGAGTAAATTAGTAGTCGTTCAAACTCACCGATTGCGACATTATCCTCTCGAGAAGGAGCTGAGAGATGGCGGAGGAAGCGAAGGAGAAGGTGCTCCCAGCACGACCGTCGTCAGCCCCTAGCCGGGATCCTCTGCGATCGCCTCTCCGGCGGCCTTGGAAGCCTCGAGGGAGGACACGCTCCATGAGGCCTGCGAGAGGAACTCCATTGGGTCCGCCCTTTGTATCTCTAAATCTCCACAACCGCCACCAGCTTCATCCATACTGATTAGATTAGTGAGAGGGAGGAGTTTTATTGGACTTTCTTATATGTATAGATAGAAGAGAGGAAGGGACAAAAATGGAGGAAATGACCTTAGTTTAGGTGGTGAAATTGTTGGTGTCAGGTCAGGGAAAAGTTTAGCTTTGGAGTTAAGTAATGAAAGAAACGAGATTAAAAAAGAAGAAGAAAATTTGAGCTGCAACCAACGTTATTTATCTATATTCAAGTTGCACTCCCATTCGATTGCCATAATATACGGCATCTCTCATTTTTGACGAAAACTAAAAGTCAACTGCTTTGACTATTAATTTTTGACCGAAATATTCCTCCCCTTTTATCTTCTTTCTAGTCCCCCCCCCCCCCCCCCCCCCCCCCCCCCCCCCCCTCTCGGTCGCGGACAGTCGGAGCCCCCCCTCTCTCTCTCTCCCCACCTCTTCGGGATCGTAATCGAGCTAGTTAGGGTAGAAGTCCTCTAACTTCGCGGCGGCGGCCATGGCGAGGGGGGAGGGTGGCGCGCCACGCGGGTGGGGGGGGGGGGGGTGAGGGGGGTAGGGGGGGTGGGGGGTGGGGGTGCTGCGAGGTGGCGCGCGACGAGGTGCGGGGGAAGCAACAGTGGGGTGTGCGACAAAGCACGACAATAGCTGCTGGGTTAGCGGCGCCCACCCCCTCTCTCCCCCCTCTTCAAGATCGAGATCGAGCTCGTCACGGTCGAAGCCCTCAAACTCTGCGATGGCAGCCTTGGCGAGGGGGTGGGGGGGGGGGGAGCGATGCTGGGGTGGGGGGGTGTCACTCCCGTTTTCTGTTATACTTATTTTCAGGATACGTATACGGATTTCTGACAATTGTCAGGTGGCCCCTATTTTGAGTTATCTTGCTTAGCTTAGCCTTGAATTAAATCTTGACTTGATTGGTTCAACTTGGTTCAACATGACTTGGCTTGGTCTGGTTTATTTTGGGTTGAGATGAGAGGGGTTGCTATATAAGTCAACTCCTTCTCTCTCCTCCATTATTTGTATTTACTTCTTCATCTTCTCCATTTACTCCTCCCACCTACCAAGCCCTAGGCAAGTGCAACTTGTTTCATGATGGATCTCACGTTTCATTGTTCCATTATCTTCCTTACTTGATTCTAAGCCTCTTTAGAACTTGACATTTTTGGATTTGATGGATGGATTCTTGTATATCTAAGTTTGTAATTTTTTTGATTTTTCTTGGTTTTGATCTATAAAACTTGGTTATTTTCGAGATCTAATGGTTCCATATTGTAGGAAATTCAATTCTACCCAATTTTGGTTTTTAAACCGCTTGATTTCGACTTCGTATGAGCAAGTTATGCCATTTTCATGTTCATGGGTTCCCCACACCTTTTGGTGCTGTCGTGACGATGAACAATGCCGCGTGCAGTGTCTTCGCTGTCGCGCGCCGTGCTTGCGTGCAACGTGCGTCGTGGACAATTTTGCTCGTGCGCAACGTGCGCGTGCCGTGCTTGCGCGCAACGTGCGCGATTTTGTGCGTGCGTAAGGATAGAATATAAGGATAGAACACGATAGTGGCCTGTTAAGGCGCACTCTTAACAAGTATCAAGTAACATGATAATTCTTGATACAGACCCGTCGTGGTGCACTCTTGACAAGTAATTTGACATGATAATTCTTGATGGTGGTCCGTTGTAACGCACTCTTGACTTGATAAAGTAACCTAACATGATAATCTCGATATGCCGTTGTGACGGCTATCTTGACTTGCTAAGTAACTCTTATCTTGACACCGTAGGTATTTGTGCTTGTATAAACTACATGTCTTATCTTGCATCATGTCTAGGATATGAATTTCTGATTTCTACGGTCAGGGATTCATACTGAATCTGACTAGGATAATGACTAGAGTGATCAAGTAGTTCATGAAGAGATTTTTCGGCTACAGGCAGTCCCGTTATCTGGGCGCTTTAATTGGACTTGTAGCCTGCCGTCGAGTAGGACACATTTCCAGCACACTGTCATGTGTTGCACCTCTAAGTCACCTAATCCAACTCTCTCAACTTGTGACCGGATAACCTGGATTAAGTCTGCAGGGCTTGTGACTGCCGGAACATCTCATTGCATCTTGCTAGTAACTGGGCTTGTGATAACCCTAGTTAGTTAAAGTATCAAGCCGTACTATTTGCTTGGCCGTGAATGATGGATGGAGTCCTATCTTATCTAGTCTTGCCTAGATCCAGTACATGGCTATCTCAGGACATGCTTGTTTATGCGTTACTTTATCAATAATTGGTTAGAGACTAAGTTCTGTTCAGGTGAAGGGTTACAACCCCGGTCCTTGTTTGGCTTACGGGTTGTAACTTGGTTACCGGAATGGTCCTTTAGTTATCTTATCGTTTATCACCCTATTTTTTCTAACTCATATCTTTCGTTATCCTTTATGTATCATTTGCTAATATGCTGGTTTTAGTTCTTCAGTGAAGCCTCCCTTGTGGCACTTGCTCTTTCTGGGGTCTGACCCAGCTGGTTTTGTATGGCCAGATTTTGAAGTAGCTCCTGAGGATCTCCCTGCCTTCCAGCCAGATGGTGAACACCATACGTAATCCTGGCAATGAGTGGGTTTCTCATTTTGCTCTCCCACTTTATTGTAAATTATTCTTTTGAGACGTTTAGCCGCCGAGCAAGTGTTAACTTGTGTTGAAACTTTAATTTTTGTCTGCCTACGGGCTGTTATATGATTGACAAATCCTAGGGTTGATCATGTATGACTTAAACTCTTGCTAGTATTTGTATTTTGTATGACTAGGTTCATGATCATCTGAATATGTAATGTTTGGGATACCTTACCTTGTATGTCTGATGATCTTACACCTTGTAACAATTACTTGCTTGTTGAGATTGAGACACTAGGCTTGTTCATAACCATAAGAGACTGTTGGCTTGTAGATAAACCCTCATGCATCTAGACAGCCGTGACGTATATCGAGGTAGTTTATACTTCAATGTACGTAGCTAGCTGTGTCTGTCCCCCGCTCTCCAGTATTCTGGTTCTGGGGCGTGACATGATTTAAGTGGTGGCCCATGCAGGTCTTGTAAATCAAGATGTATGAGGGTTTCACTGAATAGATGTCTCAATCAGCACTCTTCCTTGATCTCTACTCTTGTCTTCTAATCTTTTTGAAATCTTGACCCGATCACATGTTTATATCTTCGATCTATCATGGTTCTTCCTTATTATTTCCCATGTCATTTCTTCAGCAGCATTGTTCCTGGTCCTACCGATCAGCAAGGCGGTGCACCTCCAGTGGACCGGCAGCAATCTGGAGACCAAGCCCAGCACTCTGGAGCAGCCTCCCGAGTCATGCATTCCGGGGATCCAGAGCCCCCACTTCAACCCTTCCAGCCTGCAGAGCTTAATAATGGAACCCTGGTGGGACTTATTAGGGAATTGCTTGCATCTCAAGATTGTCGGGGGGATGTCCTGCACCAGACAGTACAAGATGCCATGTGCAGAGTTAGTTACCAAGGGAACAACGCGGCCAACAACTTTAAGCGTCTGAACCCTCCTTTCTTTGACGGCACTGAAGATGCTATTGCTGCTGATGCATGGCTTCAGGACACAGAGGTTAACCTGGAAGCAGCTAGGATTCCTGAGGATGAGAAGGTGGCCGTTGTGCGCCTGCAGTTATTAGACTTAGCCCGCAGCTGGTGGGTGATGCTAGCAGTTGGATTACCGACGCTTGTCTCATGGGCGGTATTCAGTAACAAGTTCCAGACCAAGTACTTCGACGCGGTAGCTCGGTATGATCTGCAGATGAGATTTACTAACCTCAAGTAGATGGGGAGGACGGTCGATGGATATACGGCCGAGTTTTCTAGACTCAGTCGGTTTGCTCCTACCTTGGTGGCAACCGAATTGGATCGAGCCCAGCGATTCCAACAGGGGCTCCACCTAGAGATTATCATATCAGTGGAGCAGTTTGAGCACCAAACGTTTGATGCCATCTTGCGAGCAGCGAAGAGGCATGAGTATACTTCGCAGAGGATTATAGATAGAAACGGAGGATGGAAGAGGTCTCATGGGCAGATGTCCCAGTCTTCAGCACCAGCCCCGACAGCTGGGCTTTGACTATTGGAGCTCCTAGGAGGGCGACCACAGTTTCGTCGGTTCAACACTCAACGTCGGCGTATCCTCAGCAATAGAAGCAGAAGAAGTCTTCCGCAATGGGCTGCACTCATTGTGGGAAGCCAGGACATATAGTATCAGAGTATCGCAGAGCACAGGAATTGTGCTTGGCTTATGGGGCACCGAATCACAAGATAGGGTCCTGTCCGAATAGAGCCAGTTCGTCATCATCAAACCTAACCAGTCCATCGGTTAGGGGTCCAGCACCAGCGCAGCAGCAGTACCAGCCTTCGAGGCCATTGCCGCCTCAGGCTCAGCAGTATGCCCAAGCTCAAATTCAGAACAGGCAGAGAGGTCACCAGCAGAGGGGACTAGTACCAAGAGGACAAGGACAGGCTATGGCTCTGACCGTGGCAGAAGAATTGGCATCAGGTGAGGTGGTGGCAGACACCATTCTCGTCAACTCTTTTCCAGCATCAGTATTATTTGATTAAGGTGCATCACATTCATTTATGTCTGCATGATTCGCAACACAGGTAGGACTGGAGCCCGAGTCATTATCAGTAAGGCTCAATATACTTATTGGTAATGGTCTTGTAGGGGTAGATGGAGTCTATTCCTCGTGTCGAATCATAGTTAATGGTAGAGAGTTTTTTGCTAGGTTGATAGAATTTCCGATGGCCGATTATGATGTGGTCCTAGGAATAGATTGGTTGAAGAATCAAAATGCAAGAATAGACTGCCAATTGGCAGGATTAATTGGTATTCCAGGCGAACCGGAGTTTTTATTTTCCAGGGGCGAAGTAGAACCTTCTCCCCCAGTCTTACATATGGCAGTAGCAGAGGCAGTTCAGCTTCCTGGAGTCGTTGAAGAGTTCCCAGACATGTTCCCCGGAGAGCTTCCAGGCATGTCGCCAGAGAGAGAGAGAGAGAGAGTTCACTATCGACTTGATTTTAGGGACTGCACCAGTATCAGAGAGAGTCTACAGGATAGCACATTCAGAATTAGAGATCTTGTACAAGATGATTGAAGAACTCAGAACCAAGGGATTCATTCGTACTAGTGGATCACCTTGGGGAGCCCGGATGCTTCTTGTGAGAAAGAAGGATGGTACGTCAAGATTATGTGTTGATTATCATACCTTGAACTATGTAACAATCAAGAACAGATATCCTCTACCAAGGATTGATGACTTATTTGATCAACTCAGTGGGGCAGCAGTATTCTCGAAGATTGACTTGCGGTCAGTGTACCATCAGATCAGAGTCAGAGAGCAAGACATCCCGATGACAGCATTCAGATCCAGATATGGGCATTGGAAGTTCCTTGTTATGCCATTTGGAGCGACCAATACGCCAGCCGTATTCATGGACCTCATGAATCGTATCTTCATGCCCTATTTGGACCAGTTCGTGATAGTGTTTATAGACGACATCTTAGTCTATAGCAAGAATGAGGCAAAGCATGAGCAGCATCTTCGTGTAGTTCTTCAGATTCTCAGAGAACACCAGTTGTACGCAAAGTTCAATAAGTGCAAATTTTGGCTGGATCGTATTTCGTACTTAGGTCACATCATCACTAGAGGTGGAGTGGAAGTGGACCCCCAGAAGATAGTGGATATAGAGACATGGCCAGTACCTAGCACCGTCGCAGAAGTTCGGAGTTTTCTAGGATTGGCCAGCTATTACCGGCAGTTTGTGTCAGACTTTGCTCGGATTTCAGCACCATTGACACAGTTGATCCGCAAGGATGTGCAGTTTACTTGGACAACAGAGTATCAGAGTTCATTCGAGAAGTTAAAGCGAAGATTGATGACGGCTCCCATTCTCACGCTTCCAGATGGGACTAGAGGATTTTCAGTTTATTGTGATGCCTCTGGCAGAGAATTGGGACGTGTCTTGATGCAGCATGGTAAGGTAGTAGCTTATGTGTCACGTCAGCTTCATAATCATGAGAGGAATTACCAAACCCATGACTTGGAATTAGTAGCGGTGGTTTTCGTACTCAAGTTGTGGAGGCATTATTTGTATGGAGATCGGGTGGAGATTTTCACCGACCACAAGAGTCTTAAGTATGTGTTTACCCAGAAGGATCTCAATATACGTCAGAAAAGATGGCTAGAGTTACTGATGGATGCAGTATCATCCTAGGAAGGCCAACGTAGTTGCAGATGCGTTGAGCAGAAGAGCAGGAGCTTATTTTCTAATAGCACAGCCAGAGTTATTAGCAGATCTTCAGAAGATGGGAATAGAAGTAGTTCTTTCTACCAATGTGGCATTGATGGCCAGCATGCAAGTTCAGTACAGCATAGTTGAGAGGATCAAGATGGCGCAATCAATAGAATCTAAGCTTCAGCGGCTCAGAGCAAAGTGTGAAGCCGGACGAAGACCAGAGTTATGTATTCACGAAGTTGTTACTCTCCGATATGGGAGGTGTCTTTGTGTACCCAGTGGTGATATCAGACAGGAGATCATGACAAAGGCTCATAGTTCTCAGTATTCAATTCATCCCGGTGGCACGAAGATGTATCGAGATATCCGTCAGTATTTCTGGTAGAATGGCATGAAGAGGAAGATAGCCCAGTTTGTCTTTCGATGTTTAGTTTGTCAACAAGTTAAGGCTGAACATTAGAGACCAGCTGGATTTCTTCAACCTTTACCGATCCCAGAATGGAAATGGAAGCACATTACCATAGATTTTGTAACTGGGTTACCTAAATTCCCAGCTGGAAGAGATGCTATCTGGGTTATAGTTGACAAACTCACCAAGGTAGCTCATTTTATCCCTTTCAGAATTGGCCATTCAACAGATCAGCTTGCAGAGATATACCTCAGGCAGATTGTCAGATTGCATGGAGTGCCAGTTAGTATCATATCTGAAAGAGGTTCAAGATTCATATCGCACTTTTGGCGGAGTCTTCAAGAGAGCTTGGGGACTCGTCTCAAGTTCAGTTCAGCTTATCACCCGCAGACAGATGGTCAGTCAGAACGCACGGTACAAACTTTCGAAGATATGATACGATCATGTATACTCGACTTCGGTGGTTCATGGGAAGATCACCTGCATCTCGTGGAGTTCTCCTACAATAACAGTTTCTAGGCAAGTATCCAGATGGCACCCTTTGAGGCCCTGCACGGCAAAAAGTGCAGATCACCTTTAGCTTGGGATGATGTCGGCGAGAGACAGATGCTTGGCCCAGAGATGATTACGCAAAAAGTTAAGGTGGCCAGACAAGTCAGAGATCATCTTCGAGTTGCCCAAGACCGTCAGTGCCATTAGGCCGATTTTTATCGGTGTCCACTTGAGTTTTCTATCGGCGACCACGTATTCCTTAGGATCTCGCCCACCCGTGGCATCATTCGTTTTGGCGTGCGGGGAAAGCTTAGTCCTAGGTATATAGGGTCGTTTGACATTCTCGAGCGAGTAGGTGATGTGTCCTATCGTCTCGCTCTTCTGCCGTCGTTACGTGAGGTACATGACGTTTTCCATGTATCCCAATTGCGACGGTATATCCTGGATCCGAGCCATATCCTTGATCATTCAGAATTGGTTGTTGGTACCAACCTTTCGTATGAGGAAAGGTCAGTATCCATATTAGACCGAAGAGAGAAGGTACTCAAGAACAAGACTATTAGTTTAGTCCGTGTTGCTTGGGGCCATCACTCTTTGGATGAGTCAACGTGAGAACGAGAGGATAATATCCGATCGCGATATCCACACCTATTTGACTCATAAGGTATAATGTCTTTCTTATGCCTTATGCTTTTGCTTCTTTGCTTGCATGAATGATTGTTCGATTGACTGCTAGTCGTAGATTGCTTATGGTCAGTATAGCTTGTCCCGACATCTCTGGCCTCTTGATTAAATTTTGAGGACAGAATTCTTTTAAGGTGGGTAGAGTTGTCACTCCCATTTTCTGTTATACGTATTTTTATGATACATATACGAATTTCTGACAATTGTCAGGTGGCCCGTATTTTGACTTATATCTAGCTTAGCTTAGCCTTGGTTTAAATCTTGACTTGATTGGTTCAACTTGGTTCAACATGACTTGGCTTGGCTTGGTTGGTTTATTTTGGGTTGAGATGAGAGGGGTTGCTATATAAGTCAACTCCATCTCTCTCCTCCATTATTTGCATTTACTTCTTCATCTTCTCCATTTACTCCTCCCACCTACCAAGCCCTAGGCAAGTGCAACTTGCTTCATGATGGATCTCACATTTTATTGTTCCGTTCTCTTCATTACTTGATTCTAAGCCTCTTGGTTTTGATCTCTAAAACTTAGTTATTTTTGAGATCTAATGGTTCCATGTTTTAGGGAATTCAATTCTACCCAATTTTGGCTTTTGAACCCCTTAATTTCGACTTCGTTTGAGCAAGTTATGCCATTTTCATGTTCATGGGTTCCCCACACCTTTTGGTGCTGTCAGGACGATGAACAGTGCCGCGTGCAGTGTCTTCGCTGTCGCGTGCCGTGCTTACGAGCAACGTGTGCCGTGGACGATTTTGTTCGTGCACATTACAACTTGCGCGGCCGCGCGACCGCGAGATTTTCTGCCGCGCACCCGCGTGCCGTGGGCGATTTTGCCCGCGCGCAACGTGCAACTTGTGCGGCCGCATGGCAACACGATTTCCTGCAGCGCGCCCGCACGCTGTATTTGTGCGCAACGTGCGCCGTGGGCGATTTTGTTCGAGCACATTGCAACTTGCGCGACCGCGCGCCGTGCTTGCGTGCAACGTGCACCGTAGGCGATTTTGCTCACAGACATTGCAACTTACACGGCCACGCGCCAGTGCGACTTTCTGTCGCACGTCGTGCTTGCGCGCAACGTGCGCCGTGGGCGATTTTGCTCGCGCAAATTGTGCGCAGGTCACTCCAAATGACTGTTTTTGTCTCTTTGAGCTGTTTTGTAGCTAAAATCTTAAAAAACTCAAAACATGAAAGTTGTAGATCTTTTCCTTGGCTTCAAGAATATGTTACTAGCTGTTTATGCAAGTTTCTCTCATTCATGATAATGTAAGGATAGAACACGATAGTGGCCTATTAAGGCGCATTCTTAACAAGTATCAAGTAACATGATAATTCTTGATACTGACCCGTCGTGGTGCACTCTTGACAAGTAACTTGACATGATAATTCTTGATGGTGGTCCGTTGTGAAGCACTCTTGACTTGATAAAGTAACCTAATATGATAATCTCGATATGCCATTGTGACGGCTATCTTGACTTGCTAAGTAACTCTTGTTTTGACACCGTGGGCGTTTGTGCTTGTATAATCTACATGTCTCGTCTTGCATCATGTCTAGGATATGAATTCCTGATTTCCACGGTCAGAAATTCATACTGAATCTGACTAGGATAATGACTAGAGTGATCAAGTAGTTCATGAAGAGATTTTTCAGCTACAGACAGTCCCGTTATCTGGGCGTTTTAATTGGACTTGTAGCCTGCCGTCGAGTAGGGCACATTTCCAGCACACTGTCATGTGTTGCACCTCTAAGTCACCTAATCCAACTCTCTCAACGTGTGATCGGATAACCTGGATTAAGTCTGCAGGGCTTGTGGCTGCCGGAACATCTTATTGCATCTTGCTAGTAACTAGGCTTGTGATAACCCTAGTTAGTTAAAGTATCAAGCCGTACTCTTTGCTTGGACGTGAATGATGGATGGAGTCCTATCTTATCTAGTCTTGCCTAGATCCAGTAAATGGCTATCTCAGGACAAGCTTGTTTATGCGTTACTTTATCGATAATTGGTTAGAGACTAAGTTCTGTTCAGGTGAAGGGTTACAACCCCGGTCCTTGTTTGGCTTACGGGTTGTAACTTGGTTACCGGAATGGTCCTTTAGTTATATTATCGTTTATCATCCTATTTTCTCAAACTCATGTCTTTCGTTATCCTTTATGTATCATTTGCTAATATGCTAGTTTTAGTTCTTAAGTGAAGCCTCTATTGT
This sequence comes from Iris pallida, assembly GCA_029216955.1. NCBI lineage: Eukaryota > Viridiplantae > Streptophyta > Magnoliopsida > Asparagales > Iridaceae > Iris > Iris pallida. The sequence goes on from JANAVB010040619.1 coordinate 12,597,348, forward strand.
GGTACTTGCTCTTTCTGGGGTCTGACCCAGCTGGTTTTGTATAGCCAGATTTCGAAGTAGCTCCCGAGGATCTTCTTGTCTTCCAGCCAGATGGTGAACACCAGACGTAATCCTGGCAACGAGTGGGTTTCTCATTTTGCTCTTTCACTTTATTGTACATTATTTTTTTGAGGCGTTTGGCCGCCGAACAAGTGTTAGCTCGTGTTGAAACTTTAATTTCTGTCTGCCTACGGACAGTTACATGATTGACAAATCCTAGGTTTGATCATGTATGACTTAAACTCTTGCTATTCGTATTTTGTATGACTAGGTTCATGATCATCTGAATATGTAATATTTGGGACGCCTTACCTTGTATGTCTGATGATCTTACTCCTTGTAACAATTACTTGCTTGTTGAGATTGAGACACTAGGCTTGTTCATGACTATAAGAGACTGTTAGCTTGTAGATAAACCCTCATGCATCTAGACAGTCGTGATCGTATATCGAGGTAGATTATACTTCAATATACGTAGCTGGCTGTGTCTGTCCTCCGCTCTCCAGTATTCTGGTTTTGGGGCGTGATACGGTTTAAGTGGTGGCCGATGCAGGTCTTGTAAATCAAGATGTGTGAGGGTTTCACTGAATATATGTCTCAATCAGCACTCGTCCTTGATCTCTACTTGTGTCTTCTAATCTTTTCAAAATCTTGACCCGATCACATGTTTATATCCTCGATCTATCATGGTCCTTCCTTTTTGTTCCCCATGTCGTTTCTTCAGCGGTATTGTTCCTGGTCCTACTGATCGGCAAGGTGGAGCACCTCTAGTGGACCAGCAGCAACCTGGAGACCAAGCCCAGCACTCTGGAGCAGCCAACTGTATTGATCGTATTGATGGATAATTAAAAGAGACATACAACTATGTATTTATATAGATAGAGAACAAATCTAAATTCGTATAGGAGAAAGAATCCATATCCTTATAGGAGTATGAGGTACGTAACGATAGACTTTAATCTAGTCTTAATAATAAATCTGATTATATCTTAACACTCACATTCAAACTTATGGTGGATCAAACAACATGAGTTTGTCCAATAAAAATTGAAACCACGGTGGCATGTGTCACATTGTAAAAAAAATTGCCAGTTGATCAACGAAGATCACATGTTGGTAGAGAAATTATGTTCGCCAAAAATTGTTCACGGACGAAATGAAATAAATCTTAATGTGTTTTGTCCGTTCATTAAAAAATTGGATTATTTACAATATGTATAGAACTCTTGTTATCATAGTGAGGAGGGCATAGGTCTTCTAGGAGCAATGCCCTTATCAGAGAACAGTCTCTGAACATGAATGATCTTCCTGGTGGTGGCAGCCATAGTTCTGTACTCTGCCTCAGTAAAATAATACATAACAACTACTTGTTTCTTGCTTCACCATAAAATCAATGAATCACCAAGAAACAAACATAATCCTGTAGTAGATCGTCTGGTGGTCGGGTTTCCAATATATATCAAAAAATGCTCGAAGCTGCAAAGTAGATATAAAAGACATGAATAATGAGCCCGTAATATAGCCCTAAAGATATTGGAGAATCAGAGTAAGGCACTGTAGTGAGCCGACCGAGTTACGAAAATGAACTGGCTAACAACACTAGTTGCATGAAAAATATCTGGCCTGGTCAAATAGAGATTCAAAAGTTGACCCACTAGTTGTCTGTAGTGAGTATGATCTATGAGAGGCTTACCATCTGTAGGAAGAAGTTTCACATAAAGCCCCAATGGCATATCAATTGTTTGACTATCCGATAGGCCTTTAGACACAATGCGAGACTAAGGTAGCAAAATCAAACTTATTTGGTGGACTGGAACAATCATGAGTAAAATGAATAGGAGGCCAGTGAGTACATCAGGACTAAAGGAGAGATAGTGGTGGAGGCGTAGATGGTGAAGAATATGGTGTAGAGAAAGCTGGTAAAATATGTGGAGGATCCTTATAAGGCAACAACGGAGGTATTGTATGAGGAGATGTACCAAAAAAGTAAAGTAAAGGAGTAGGATTAATGTAAACACTAGACGACGAAGCTGGAAAGAACAAAAAATGAATATCCAGAGGTGGGACAATGAAATAAGGAGTGTCCTCTAGAAATGTGACATGATGAGATATATAAAGACGACGGGATAAGAGATCATAACAACAGTATCTCTTGTGCTCGAAATTGAAACCGAGTATGACACACTTGGCTGATCGAGCTGTTAACTTCGTAAGCTCAGTCAAATAAAGAAGAACAAACAAGTGCACCAAAAAATTGTGAAGCATACTGTCATCAAGCAGACACAAAAAAGGCTCTCATAGGGTATCTAATCAAACAAAACCAAAGAAAAAGTGATATTGAGAAGATTAACAGTGGTAACAATAACCTTTGTCCAGAACTTTTGAGGAACATTAGAGGATAACAAGCGAGCACGAGTAGTCAGAAAAATATGACGATGTTTGCGCTCGACTACCATATTCTTTTTAGGAGTGTAAGGACATAATTGCTAAAAAAGTGTTGTGAGATTGTAAAATATATCTCATTGTAGCGGAGAGATACTCGAGCGAAAATATTTATCATAGTATTGAATTGGGAATAAATTATAATAGTAAACGTCCTATAAAGGGTAGAGAGTTGGGAACTGTGACACATAAGCTAGACCCAAGTATAACGAGTATAATCATCAATAAAACTCACGTAGTAGAAAAAAATCGATCATAGATGGGATAAGAGTAGGTCCCCATATGTCGGAATGAACTAATTCAAAAATATTACTTAATTTAGATAAACTCTTAGGAAAAAGTAGAACTAAGTATTTTGCCAACTTATAACCAGTACATGTGGATAGAGAAAAGAAAAAAAGTATATCCAAGAGCTCCACTATGGAATAAACTCTTTAGACGGGATTATAAAATATGACCTAAGTGTCTATGCCACAAGTAGCTAGCAGACGTAATGATAGCAGCATGACTAGCACTCAAAGGTACTGATAATAGAAAATAAAGAAACTCTAAGTGGTATAACCGTTGCTTCTTACGAGCACGACCAATCGTCTAATCTATATGAGGATCCTTCATAGAACATGAGAGGAAATCAAAAAAAAGTTATAAACTCACTCTCACAAAGGCTAATAACTAATATAAGATGTAAAGTAAGATGAAAACATGTAGAACAAAAGGAAGATTCAAAGTGTCAAAAATAATGGAACAAGATTGAGTGATAACTAACTGAGAATCATCAGCTGTGTGTAAAGAAGAAAAGTGGAATAATAAAGGTATAATACTAGATAAGAGACTAAGGTCAGAAGTCATATAATTAGAAGCATCTGAGTCTAATATCCAAGAAGTAGACGTACCAGTAGAAACAAAAAAACATATACAAAGGATCCAGCAAAGACATGCTGGTATTAAATATCTGTCGATGTTTGTGTACTATCAACAATATGAGCATAGGGTATCGAAGAATACGCGGAGAAGGAACCCTTTAGCTATATTCGCTCGAGGAATTGAGATTTTAAATGTGGATGAAGCAAAAATAATCATCCACTGAGTAATCAGGCTTATAACAGTAAGAACAAACAAGCCAGACCGCTGACGAGCATAGCATGTAATAGCAGAATAACCATGGTTTTCGCAATAGGTACATAGAGGACAAAAAGAAAATCTAGGAGCACGTGCTTTCTCGAAAGTGAAAAAAGAAAAAAAAATCTCGAAACTGATTAGATAAAGGCATATTTATTTATTTATTTAAGATTCTATTGTCGTCAGTGTAATATCAAATTTTGTAAACTAACTGTTGGTATCTATAGATAAATATTAGGACAACCCCCTTACCCATAACGAAGGATCAACGGTTAGAGCCTATTTTAAGGCTGACTGAAAAGTCCAAGATGACCAATGAATAAAATGCAAAAATTAGCTTTGTTATTGTCCAAAGCAAATCGACTTTCTCTATTTACACTTTCGTCAGTCTTTGGCAGGTTGCTCGAGGGCTCGGTGACCTAGTGGATGATCGGAAAGGATATTGGTATCGTGCCTGCTTGGTGTTTGGCTTATTTTTGTCAGCAGAACCAAAGAATAGGGGGCGTCGACTTTGTTGATGGTTGTCGTTCTCTTGTTTGATTGTAGCATAGGCGACTACGACCGTCAATGGAGATGCAGACGGTCCGATGTGGCTGGTAGCTATAATACCATGAAACAAATCAACAATATTGATTGTATCGATAGATAATCAACAGAGCCATACAACTATGTATTGATATAGATTAAGAACAAATCTGAATACGTATAGGAGAAGGAATCCATATATGATAAGGAGATAGTACTTGAATCTGATCTCAATCCTAAATATGATTATATCTTAACATTTCTACATGCATAGGTGAAAGTCTTAGGATTCTTTAACCATCTTTGGTTAGCCTATGGTAACTGTCTTCTCGTTCGAACTTGGAAACAAAAGCTAGGTAAACAAAAGTTACCAATCTTGGAGATCGCTTCTAAGTTTATAATCCATATTCAAAGTGGGCCCTACACCACATCCTCACCCCATACACAATCTTATTAAACTTAACTTGATAAAATCAATAGAGTATATGTTACGTCAATTCGATTTAATCCGTTCTGGTTTGACCGATTGAGAATCTGACATATCGTTCTAATGGAGGATTCAAAGTTTTTTCTTTATCTCGACTGAAGTAAAAAAAACTTATGACCATTTGACATCATGATCATTTGATGATTTATGAGGTATAGATAGCTTACTACCGCTGTTTACAACAACGTAGGCTGGACGTGTCCGACTCGTATACAGAAAATTAGAAGCGGGTTGTGACACTTTCTTAGACTATGAATAGATCGGGGTTATGACCATAGAAAGGAAGTGATGGATAGGTTATAAATATCTTGGAGAGATAAGATTAGATGAGCGAACAATACCCCTATTTTTTCGAACCATGAGGTATTTTTCTTTCTTGTGTCAGTCTTTAAATTTCGAGGATAGAATTTTCTAAGGAGGATAGATTTGTAAACCCTTGATATCCAAATTTCTTAAAGAAATTATTTTTTAATTATTTTATTAGTTAATTTGGTAGAATGGTAGCTTATGCAATATTTCTTTTACAAAGGAGGTATTTGCAATTAGGCCATTCAAATCCTCTTTTAAACCAATTTTTAAAACACCACTCCTTATCTTATTTCTATTTGAATAGGGATATATACATGTGTATATAAAGAAAGACTGTGAACAACCAAATTCTCTATATCGACCCCTTCCCATCTTCTTATCTACCCTTCCATAAACGCTAAACTCTATTTTCTTCAATTACTTTCATTATAAAGCAGGCCTAGGTCCTGAGAGGATCTTGAACCTACGGAGAGAGTGGTAACTTTTTATCGTGCCAGTCTCATACAAAGGATCATTACCAAAATTCACCTCTGGTGGGTATAATCTTATTCTTAATCTCTGTTCTATTTTTGTAAATTACTGAGAACCTATAGGTGCCTATATTCAGCTTAAGTATATTCATAGCAAGGTAATGCCTATCAAGTGCTTGTGCTTATGGTTCATTCACTACCAAAATAAGTCATATTGGCGACGAATTTAGCGACGCCAGTCATACACGTTGGTAATATTTGTGTATTTAGCGATGTTATATAAAGACGTCGCTGAACGTCACTATCAACGACGTTTAGCGACCTTTAGCGACACACATTATGCTTTGGAAAGCTGATGTCGCGGTCTAGTCATAGAACGTCGCTGTTTTGTTTAACTTAGCGTCGTTTTGCGACTCCATATTAGGGTCGTCGCCAATTTTTTATTGAATAACGACGTTTAGCGACGTCCTTTGCGGACGTCGCTAAAATGTTTCATATAGGGTTCCAGCTGATCAATTTTTTATTTTCTTTCACCCAAAATTTTTAAATTTTTGCTCCCCAAATTTCTCTCCCCCTTTCTCTCTCCTCTCCGGCGACCCATCCCTCCGGCTACTTCCTTCCCCGCGGCGACACCCGTTCCTCCGGCGTCCCCCCTCCACTGTCGATTTCCCTCATCGATGCCAACCCGACTCTGATCCGACTCCGCCGCTGCTCCAGTCCCGACGTCCCTGACACGACTCTGACCAAGGCAGGTAAACCCTAACCCTAATTCCCTCCTCATGATGTGCTGACACAGACACAATACGACACACGCGATACGTGCACACACAGACACGACACGTACACACAGAGACACGATACATACACACATACATACGCACACACATACTCATACACATACGTACACACGCTGACACGACATGACACACATGACACGTACACACACAGACACGACATAGGGCAGTGAGCATGTTGGCAAGTGCCACATTGGCATATGCCATGTGGCATTGCTGCAGTAGCAGCAACTTGCCTTGGCAAAGCTTACATTGGCTCGGGCTACAAGCTACGCGGGCAGGGGTTAGAGAAGTCAGGGGCTTTAGAAGATAGGGGGAATCCCATTTGGGAGCTCGAGTACAGGCAAATGCATGAGTGAAGTGTGTATGTGTCGAGTGTGAGTGTGAGCAGTGGTATCAGTTGGTATCAGTATAATACCTTGGGGAGATGAGAGTGCCTATTTGAGTTAGTGTTGGTACTAGTGAGTGAATGTAGTTTAGGATCAATTAGGATATTAGAAGCGAATGCGAGTATCCTATCTAAGAGTGTTAGTGTATGTGATTATCTGTATGTGTCAGATCTTAGTATTCCTAAGTAAGAGTGTATATATGTGAGTGAGTGTCATTAGAGTGTTAGAGAGTTAGTTCAGTCCTAGTACCTAGAGTGTATAGAGTATCCTAGAAGTATAAGTATGATTGGTACAGTATTTTGAGCCATTCTCTAGAAATTAAATTTACTTATGCCAAGCCTTTTGGGCCTATCAGAGTTATAGATTTTTTCAAAAATCTAGTATAACGCTGATTGCCTCAAAAGACTTGCATAAGTAAGAGTGTATAGAGTGAGTATACTAGTAGTATATCGTAGTATCCTAGAGTGTATAGAGTGAGCTTCCCTACTTCATTTCTTTTCATTCGGGTCATTGAGCCGACAATTTTGCATCATATGATATCTACCTCTACCTCAGCCTAGAGAAGTGTAAAAATATTAATGTTAACCAAGGTTCACAGTATCGGTATCGGTATCGAAATCGATTTCGGTATCATTTATGGTTGATATCATGAATCTCACAGCTTCCGCTAGCAGAGCATGTAGCTCCCCTTCCCGAAAATTTTAAAATATTTTATTCATTTGATTTAAATAGTGATTTTTAGATTTCTTGTAAATAAATAAATAATTATTATTACGGTAGATGACTTTAGTCATAGTTAGGAATTGGAGTACAAGTTGACGAGGAATCATGGTATGGATAGTGTAGTTGTAGCCTTGACTATTGTTTTGGCTCTGGTAGGGAAGGCCGAGCCATAATGATGTCCTAACTAGGAAACCAGGCCATGTTGCGACTTAACCTCTATAGAAGTTTTATTATTTATTAATAATTTATTGACGTATAAAGACCAGGTTGTACCAAACTAGCCCGGACTGAATCGAACCAAGCCCAAGCGT
>JANAVB010040619.1:12606818-12681818 GCA_029216955.1 Iris pallida
ATTAACATATACATCATAAATCACAATATAAGAAATAATATATATATATATAAACAGAATAAATAAAAAGAAAAGAAAATAAAAACCAAAACCCAGCCAGCCCAGCCCATTCTAAATCCTATTCCAGCCAAACACAAAAAACCACACCCCAGCCCACGCAAGCAAACCCCCAACCCAGCTAAGCCAGCCCATCACCACCCAAGCCAAGCCTGGCCGACCCCAATGTTTGCACGGTCGTAAACTTCTGTTATATAGAGATCGAGAGAGTTGAAGAGCGAGAAGCTCTAAACCCTAACCCATCCTTCCCCTCGACCTCTGTGCTGGCCAGAGCTGCCGGCTAGGCGCACGGGGCTACACGGAAACAACAGCAGTTCGCAACAACATAGATGCCGTGTCATCGCCTACTTAAAGGTGAGTTTTCGTCCTCCTTACTCCATGAAAGTTTGATCTGTAAATTCCTAGAAATATCCTAATATATGACCCTTTAGTAATCCTAGTAAATAGATTCGAGCATAATTGAACAACCAGTCTCGAGAATTTATCCAAAGATCGAACAAAAACTGCTCCAAGACAGAGCATAAAAATATTTCAAACAACCCACTTGGAAGGTGATTCCCAGCAAATCAATCAACATATTCAAATTTGTGTTTTAAAAGGTCTATAGACAACCTATAGGGCTCTGCAACCCGATTTAAAAAACTCGATTTATTCGACTACGTACGGAGAAATCGGTTCCCAAAAATCAGGAAATACCCTAGTTTCAGAACTGTAGATTTTAGAGAAAACCTTCCGATACGATGTGCGTCCCGCCAAATCGGGCGACGTGATCATGAACTTAAAGCATCGAAAGGTGTGTATCAACTTCATGGACATGTGAGCTTTGACGGAATTTAAATTGGTTGCGTGTGCGCGACGAATTTGATACGTATCCGTCAAATTTACCATATCGACCTCTTTGCAAATGTTTTAATTACTTTGTGCACGTTCGTCAAATCGTGACGAAAGTTACGCCAACAGGACCGTATCATTTTTTGGTCCTGTATACCAAGTTTGGTCTGATTCTGAGACAGTTGATCGGATCATCGTTTTAGGGCCCCACGATCCGATTCAACGGGCGATTTTGTGCACGGCGTGCCGGAATCCAACCTTGGACATACGGTGGGTTCGTATCTCCAAAAAGAATTCATAGACATATAGTTTGACGACCTTAGAGACCATTGACTTGGCACACTTTTCGGTACAAAGCGGGTCCAACGACGGACATCGTTTGGCCAAAATTACCGTTTTGCCCCTGTATCCAGAATTGGACTTAAGGACAGACAATTCTAGCTAATTGACTATTCTAAAAATGTTGGTAATGTCTATTTCATCTTTCAGAGACAGTTGTGAGATTGGACGTTATGGATTACTAGTTGACGGTATATTGTTGGTTCTTCGTGCTACCACCAGGCAAGTATACCTTGCCTTCTATAGTTTATTTACATGCATTCTTATTACTATCTAGTTTTACTAGTTGATTATTTACATGTGATTTGTATATCATGCATGCTAGTATAGATATAGTCCTTGTTCATAGTTAGCTTGTAGTTCATATTGGATCTGTTCTCCCAAGTATCTCGATTGGGTCATATCATGTCGTTACCTGTACTTCGACTGGGTCGTATCGTGTTATTGGATGAGTAAGTCATAGCTGAACTGCTGTACCATGTTTTGGAATTCCTACCTGCGAGTCCACACTAGGGACGAGGGTAATTTCTTGAAGCTAACCTGCGAGTCCACACTAGGGACGAGGGTTAGTAGTCATTTATCCGCACCTACGAGTCCATACTAGGGGCGAGGGTGATTCTTGAAGCTAACCTAAGAGTCCACACTAGGGGCGAGGGTTAGTAGTTGTTCAAACCTGCGAGTCCATACTAGGGGTGAGGGTTTGAGTATCCGATTGGTTTCCTGTCATGAGTTCATGTTTCCTTCCAGCAGTTCATTTATGCGTATTGTTTCTTGTATCCGTGTTCATAGTCACCTGTCGTATTTTGTCTTCCCTGCTTATTTCTTACGCATGATAAACTGTTAGATAGGCATGTTTTATGTATCTTGCTATGTCCCCTGAGGACATGATGATCTTTCAGGTAGCTGATTGTATTGAGTTACTTAGCGGATCATGATGGTAGTAATTACACCTACAGGGATACAGGTATTTGCTTGTGATATTTCTTTGTTATCCTCTCATGCTTTATATTCTATATCATGATATATCCTGCTTGTTAGCTTATTTTATAGACTCATATTATTCTTGGAGTCTAATCGGACAATATGCTAATGGGTTGCAGACCATGACCTATAATTGTTCATTCATGTTTCATATTCTTATTATGGATTTAGATATAGTGATGCCTTGCCATGTTTAGACCCATTACATAGTCCAGACAGCGTTTATGTATTCGGGTTGGGCTGGAGTCCGCTCGATACGTAGCTGGCTTATTCACGAGCTTGTGCCCGAAAAGTGAGTGCGGGTCATGACAGAGCACAATCTAGAGCCAAACGTGAAGTAGAGCTTCATATTCAAAATATTAGAAGAAATTTTTTTCGATTGGTGGTGGGACGAGTCAGAATCCTTTCTCGATTGGTGGTAGGACGCGAAAGGATTCTGACTCATCCCAGCACCAATCAAAAACTTTTTTCTTCTAATATTTTGAATATGAAGCTCTGTTTTACGTTTGGCTCTACATTGTGCTCTGCTAGCGGATGCTATGAGATTCACGATATCAACCGTAAATGATATCGAAACCGATTCCGATACCGATACTGTGAACCTTGGTTAACATTAATATTTCTACACTTCTCTAGGCTGAGGTTGAGGTATAGATGTCATATGATGCTGAATAGGATGCTGAGAGAGTCGAATGAGAAGCAGGAAAGTAGAGGGGGGGTCAGAGAGGGGGCCTTCTTGTTGAACATGTGACGACACTCATTTGATACTCATGTGTCTATATGTATCAATTTGGAATATACTCGAATAATGTGTATCTATTTTTGCAGAATTATTGTCAAATGGATATGAATTACTAACTGCGGCATCGTTCGTGGATGTATAATCGTCATCATGATGACACGTACGGTGTGTGGGATATATTTATATATAGGGTAGAGCATTTCCTGTAGTTTGCCAAGGTGTTCCCTCAGTAGATGGACCATACCAAAATTAATTGTCTATGTGTGAGATGTCGCAACATGAAATATCATCCAGAAGTAGATATGACATATCATTTGTACTCGAGAGGTTTTATGCCGAATTACTATCAGTGGACGTCACACGGAGAACTTGTGCCTTTAGCATTGGAGCTGGAGCCTAATTTATCGTATATGGATGTCCATGGCCACGCTGGTTATGACGAAAGGTGCGTGAACATGGTTTTTGATGCTGCAGGGCCTAGTTTTGATCCAGACAATCATGATGCAGCAGAGGAGGCACCGAATACCGATACTGCAAAGTTCATAGAGTTGCTGGAGAATACAAGGACTCCTTTGTATCCTGGTTACGAGGATCATTCACCGTTGGAGGTGGTTACAAGACTGCTGAGCATCAAGTCCGATTTTAACATGTCTCAAGAATGCTACAACCGAATCATCGAGTTGATTATAGAGATCTTGCCAGTAGGTGCAAAGTTACCTACAGACTTCTACCGGTCTAAGAGGATGGTGAGATCTCTCTGGATGGGATACGAGAAAATTGATGCATGTTACAACGGATGCATGTTGTACTACAAAGATGACAAGGATGAAGACGTGTACAGATTTTATGGTGCTGATCGCTACAAGGCAACAAGTTCAAGTAGGACTCCCAGTGCAAGGAAGCCGACCGATTCGATGCACTACTTGCCGTTGACGCCGCGGTTATAGAGGTTGTTTATGGTGAAGGAGACTACAGAAAATATGAGCTGACACAAACGGGAACAGATCGAAGGAGTGTTGGATCACCCATCTGATGGGGAAGCATGGAAGCACTTTGTCATGACCCGCACCCGCTTTTCGAATATGAAACGTGTCCAAGTCCAGCCTACGCCGCAGTGTCGACGGTAGTACGCTGTCTAAATACAAGTCACAACAATCTAGAATCACGAGAAAACTATATCTCATCCACAGGAATAATCATGTCACAGTCAAGATCAATGAAAAGAAATGAACTGAATAATAATGAATAAACTGAATATCAAGAATCACTATCACGTCCGGTGGACACAAATCCACTCTGGTCTGCTCCTAACTCAAACTCGGCTAACCTGAAGAGATCATCAGGTCCTCAGAGGATTAGCAAGATACATAAAAATGAGCCTTTCTAACAGTTTATTATGCATGGAGAAAGATACAGAATAAATAAGTAAAACTGAGCAATGAATAAAGCACGAATCTATACACTGTCTACACATAAATGAACTGCTGAACAAGGACTAGAGAACTCATGTCAAGATGTCAACGGATAACCGAAACGAATACTCAAACCCTCGCCCCTAATGTGGACTCGCAGGTTTGAACTACTAACCCTCGTCCCTAGTGTGGACTCGCAGGCTAGCCTCTACTACTAACCCTCGTCCCTAGTGTGGACTCGCAGGCTAGCATCACCCTCGTCCCTAGTGTGGACTCGCAGGCGTAAACCCTATACCACTAACCCTCGTCCCTAGTGTGGACTCGCAGGCTAGCATCTACTACTAACCCTCGTCCCTAGTGTGGACTTGCAGGTTAGCTTCAAGGTTCTAGACACGGAGGCACAACTCAATCAAGGCACGACCATTATGAAACAAGGCTAACTGTGAACACTGTCTAAAGCAATGATAAAAATATACGAACAAGATATGAAAGATACATGGCAACAATATGAGAAGAACTGGATAATAATAATAGACAGTGCATGTAAATAAAGCTGTATAGAAATGCAAGGTATACTTACCTTATTTCCTGAGCTGCCGGTACGGGTCAAAATCCGTATCAAGTCCAAGTAGCCTGTTTAATAATTAATAAAATCAATATACAGTTTAGAGAGTACAAATGAGCCTATCTATTGGTTATTAAGACTCTAGGTCAATTCTACCCATCTTGGTTTATATGAGTTGGTGGTGTTAATTTTTTCCTTTGCACTCTACTAGAAAATGATGATGGTGTTGTTCGCTTTGTTGCCCGGGAAAATAGTAACCATCGTCTTTGAGACAGTAATAGGAAACAAGTTATCTTTCGAGTTGACTGACCTTGGTAATTCATACAATGAGCAGATGAATCCTAAATGGTTTAAACTTATAATGTCGTTGAAGGTAAAAAAATACTGGCTTATTCTCAGCATGTATGGTATCTGAAACTTGGCTTGTTCACATGCTCTCTGCTCTTACTGACACAGGGATAAGAGGAGTTGCAATGCTTTACTTTAGTATCAGGTCGTCCAAGCTGAATATAATATTTTCTGGATATTCAATGGCAAAACGATGATATGGGATCCAAGAATAAAGTCGAGATTGTCAAATGCACAAGCTATGATAAAAGCTTCTGGTGGCGGAGCATACAAATTTGTTGATGTCTTTAAAGAGAAGTTTGGTGTTTCTCTTGATAAGTTGGACGAAATGGATAGTATTGTTGCTGGAGCCAACCTGTTGTTGAAAAAGATCCCTGGGACACATATTGGTGGAGATACTATATTTGGTCTAGCAAAACTTTTAACAAAATGCTCGAGATACAATGAATTCTTGAGACTAAGTCAGCAAAGAGATGATCTGGTCCTAAACTTAATAGCTCAGGTTATTTAGTTTCAACTAGTGTGTGAAAAGCAAGGTCTTTCAGCATCTACCCTTGCTTCCAGCTATGGAAAGGTGAAAACATCTAAAAGGATGTTCTCAGATTACAAACCTGAGAATCTTGCTATAACACTGTTGACTGCCTTCACCTGCAACATTGCTCAAGTTTTGTTCTTGGTAGCATCACTTCTAAAGCTAAAACATGTATATTTTGGAGGATCTTATATATGCGGTCATGCTAGCACAATGGATAGCATATCATATGCAATCAATTATTGGTCCAAAGACATAGGCTAAACATCTACTAATGGACTGAGCATATAAGATCTGAATATAGGCCATATGCAGAGACTAGTACATCAAGAATGCAAGGAGATTTCCTTGGTATCAAGGGAATGGACAATGTTAAGATAAGGACTGATACTTAAAGTATCAGTCAACTGCTCAAGTGAAAATATAACTCGAGCCATCCCATGTCTCATTAACTGATACAAGGGGGTCCATGGGCTGAACTGAGATGTATGCCAAGGAGGGGATAAATATTTAACAGTGAACAGAGCCCTATATGCCAAGCTAAGAAGGACTAAACCAATAGGATATGCAGGACAGGACATGCAAGATGCAGTCGACCGATTGTATGTTGATACCAAGTCATGACAAGGACTGAAAAATCCTTACCATCTTATATTACCACTACACAGTCGACTAAAATTCTGGAGTCTTATCAAGACATAAGGCAATTACCTGATATCACAGACACACGTACACATACACACAATGTTACCTTACCTGCCTGTGCAGGAACACCAACCCTTGTTCATACTTACCTCTCATAGACCACATGCCTATAAGCCACCGTCTTTTACTGTCTAGGCCTGTACTATTGCAATATACATTCCAAAGGACTGCTACAACCACAGGTGTGTCAATAGAAATAGGTTAACCCTGTAGATGTCTCTGATACCTACTTCCAAGGTTGTTCCAAACACCCGCACACCCGCACCACACATGCTCTTATGTTATACCCATATACATACAGATCTGACAGGACTTAGCTTCTAGTTTATATCAATGAAGTATTGTTATGTGCTCCTAGACAATACATTAAATACTTGGTATCTACAGATTTATATCAAAACTATAAGAGGAGCTTAGATTGTTACCTGCTGTGGGTGTTCCAGATGTCTTGATACAGGGGTTTGCTTAAGCCCAGTCTCCTGCTACTCTAAACAAATAACTTCCCGAGCACCTAGGTCGGCTTCCAGTTAAGAGAGATCAGAGAAGAGATTAGGGTTTCGTGTATGGAGGGGTTTGGGGTCGGCTACCACCTCCATCTATATATACCACTGGTTGATGAATCTGGGGTTAATGAAAAGATAGGTCGGAAGAATTCGATTCTATCTATCGTTCGAATTCAAATCGAATTCGAAATCTTAAAGTTTGAGCTGCGGTTTAAAGGGAAATTTAAAAAGGAGTTAATTGCATATAGGTCCCTATCAACTTATTTATTTCGCATTGGTCCTTCTGCAGGCTTTTTAAAGAAATTGAATAAGTGACCTTTGCATTAAGGCCCTTGTCATAATTCTTATTACCCCTTTTTGCACTTCCTGTTTGTATTTTAGTGAAACAATATTTAACACCACAATACATTGGATAATAGACAATAAATAAATAAATAAATAAACGAAAAAATATACAAGGAAAAATTTGGTCAAGGGGTTGACACACTTTGATCGAGAGTATCCAAATTTTGCTTCAGAACCGCGTACGAAGACTCCGTATATGTTTCTCACCGTTATTATCCCGGGTCTGAATAATTCGAAGAGGAACATCGATGTTTATTTACAGCCATTGATAGATGGGTTAAATCAGTAGTAGGAAGTAGGTGCCAACACCTACGATGTTTCTAGAAAGCAGAGTTTTCAGATGAGGGCCGTACTGATGTGGACCATCAACGACTTTCCGACATATGGAATGTTATCTGGATGGAGCACTCATGGTCGTCTCTCATGTCC
Source organism: Iris pallida (assembly GCA_029216955.1). NCBI lineage: Eukaryota > Viridiplantae > Streptophyta > Magnoliopsida > Asparagales > Iridaceae > Iris > Iris pallida. The sequence goes on from JANAVB010040619.1 coordinate 12,614,608, forward strand.
ATATTGTATGGACCATACGAAGGCTTTCCGTTTAAAATACGAAGAAAAATCGTACTTCTTCGATTGTCATCGACAGTTCTTGTCGAAGGACCATCCGTTCTGGAGGAACAGGAATGCATTTCGTGCTGGCGTTGTAGAGAAGGCTAATCCACCGCCAAGGTGGACCGGAGGCACGATATGGGAGGAGGTCGATGTAAAACCCCTAAATTTCTACTATTTTTGTTTATTGATTTTGGTACTGATTAATTTTTTTTATTTGTATTGTACGTCACGTAGTCGTATTGTACGTCGTGTACGGAAGTTCATTTTTCGAATTTTGCTCGACGAGTGCGAATATGTGCGAGCGTACATAATTTAGAAAAATATTTTCTATCAATTATAGTTTCAAAATAATATACATAATAATTATTTTGTTATCGTACCAAAGTTTTCAAATTATTATTTTATTTATATTTATAAAAAGTCTTCGTGAAAACAGTTATTAATAATAAATAATATTATTCCCGTATACATATATATTTTATAAAGATTTATTAAGTTTTAAATAATAATATATTTTTGAAATTAATTATTATAGTATTTTTGGAAAACATGTTTTTAAATTATTGTGGCAATTTAAATTCTGATTTGATTTTATGAATCTATTTAAATAATTAAATTGATATCTATGTTTGAAAGATGAGATGAATTTAAATTTGATTTGAATTGGATTTGGATTTAGATTTGATTGATTTTAAATTAGTAGCAAATTATCTACTTTGGGTTTTAAATAAATCCTAATCCTATCCAATTGGAAATTCCCACATCCTATAAATAGGCAGGTACTCCTCCAATTCATTATTCATCCACAATAATTTTTCCACAAATCTACGTGCATCGTGTCCGTGTTCCCCGTCCATAATCTTATTCCAATTTTACATTTACATTTTTCTCCCGTGCCGGACAACCCCGGCACGATACATTAAATTCCAAATCCAACCCCGCCAGCCTTCCAGCTTCCCGACAACCATAACTGTCGCCAACCGTCCCCGACCAACCCGTCTTCCCCGTACCACACTCGCCTGGCCATCCCCAACCCACTGTCCAAACCCTGCCACCCTCACCATCCCAGCGTCCCTGTCGCCGCAGCACCCGCTGCCCCGTCGACCTGCCACCACCAGCGCCAAACCCGTCGCCATACACCCCGACTTCCCGACCAATCCCAGCCAAACTCCGGCCAACTCCCCACAATCCTCCACCTAACCCAGCGTAACCACCACCACGGCCACCACCGCCCTACCATCCTGTCCCTCTCGGCCCTGCCCCTGACCACGATAACACCGCCACCACCAAATTATCACCAACACCACCGCCACCCCGGCCATCGCCGGCCGCCAACCAAGAGAAAAAAAAGAAGAAGAAAGAATAAAACCCTAGATCTGAACTCACCCGCCTCGCCTCACCGTTCCTCCGTCGGAAAAGCCTCGCCTGAGCGCTCCGAGCGCCGCCGTCCTCGGATCCGGTGCGCCCCACTGTGTCGACCCCAGCGCCGGTCTTCTCCCTCTGCCACGCCCTCTCCGACGACAAACCCGCCGCCTGAGCGCCGCTCACCCCCGATCAAACCCGACCGTCCGCCTCCGGACCACCGACCCCCCGCCGCCTCTCCGCTCTCTCGCGCCCGCAGCCTCAACCTTCCTCCGCCTCTCCTCCCGTTCGCAGCCTTCGCACCGTCCGGAGCCACCAGGGCCTAAAATTTTCTAACGGATACGTGTCAAATTTAAGAAGATGCGTCAACCCGAAGGAGAACAAACTGACGGGCATGAAGAGCCACGACTGTCATGTATTTATGGAGAGGTTAATTTCGATAGCATTTCGAGAATTATTACAGTCGGTCGTTTGGGATCCGTTGACAGAGTTGAGCATATTCTTCAAAGATCTTTGTTCTGCTAAGTTGCCTGTCGATCGTCTAGAAAAGTAAGAGAAGGACATTACAGTAACGATGTACAAGCTTGAGAGGGTGTTCCCTCCTGGGTTCTTCGACTCCATGGAGCATTTGCCAATTCATCTATCCTACGAGGCACGTATTGGTAGGTGCATCGGTTATCGGTGGATGTACCCGTTGTTTTACTTAACAAAATGCCCTTAAGGCTTTTGAAAGAAAACAAGAGAAAATGTACAAAAGTACAAGTAAATTCTAGGGAGTATTGCTATGGAAGTCTGATCTGAGAGATATCACTTTGTTCCTTGGACCACACGATGATGATGAAGAAAACTGCTTGGAGATGAACAACTGGAAGAACTAAGTCACCAGAAAGATATCAACACAATTGGCACTGATGGCACGGTCGAATGCTTTCCTGCTTTGCTTCACTCTGTTCTTGAAGAAAAGTTGAAGAGAAATGATCTGGAAAATCACTTTGCTCTGAAAGTATGAATTCTCTCAAGATATCTGGCCTGAAAAACCCAGTTATCCTCTCTTCTTTAAAAAGAAGTCTTTATATAGAGCACCAATATTGGGTCTCTACGCAGGCTGGTAGAATAACTGTCACCCACATACAGAAATTGGCCTCTACGCATGTTGACACGTGTCCCATAATCTAATAAAATAAGGAGAACACGTCTACACGTTCTTCGAGAAGTGTGGCAAAAAGGCCACGTCAGAAAACTACGTTCCCACACAATCAGGACAAATGGTACATAAGGGATGCTGTTTAGGCATGTCTGAGCGTAAAATAGCTCAAAGTAATTTTCCTGCGTAAAGCGGCTAAAACTAGCCTTGAGCATAAAGGCTCAAATAAACTCTACGCGCAAAAAGAGTGGCTGAGATAGCCTTGAGCATAAAAGATCAAATAACACTTATGCATAAAGAGGAGGCTGTTCTTCGAGCGTAAAGTAGCTCGTTAGTGAAAAATCTTCTTGGCTTCTGTGCAACTATTTGTCAGAGAATCAATCTGTCAGAGCAGTATCTTCGTGCATTTAATGCAGCATGGACAGCTCATTCTTCGCGTAGAGAGTGAAACTATCTTCGCGTAAAGTCTAAATTTAACCCTTGTATAGAGCTTGAGTTTGACTCAGTTTGACCTTTGCGTAAAGTCTGAATTGAATTTGACTCAGTTTGACCTTTGCGTAAAGTCTGGAATGGGCTTCGTGTAGAGTCTGGAACTGTCTTTGCGTAAAGATCTCAACTTCTTTGACTTGGTCTACGAAATTTATTTATGCTTCTACAAGACCCCCTTCAAAGTTTTCAAATTTTCTAATATTTGAAATACTTTGAACAAAAGCGTAAAGTCTGGGATATCCAACAGTCACCAGCGTAAAATTAGGAATACCCTACAGTTACTTCGAGAATTTGAATCAACTTTGAGTTTTCTATAAATAGAACTATGTTGGAAGAGAGAGAACTTTACTCATCTCTTTCATTTCTCAATCTCTTCTTCACTTATCTTCAAAATCACTTCAAGCAAATGGCACCCAAGAGCAAGGCCGTCGCATCAGCTAAGGGCAAGAAGCTTGCTGTCACTTCGTCGACAGCTAGATCGTCGGAGGAACTTCACGCCACCGCAACATCACTGGAGAAGAACATCGAAAAGACCCCAAAGACCAATCCAAACGTGGCTCCGGCCATGATAGGTAGAAACCCTATCTATTTCGACAATAGATTTCGTTGGAGAAGATGACCCAAGAGCAACCCTAAATCATACGCTCACGTTTATATGTGCCAGCGTAAGAGTTAAAACCAGAAACACGCTCACGTTATACGTGCCAGCGTTGATCTCGAAACCAAAAATACGTTCACGTTATACGTGCCAGCGTAGAACTTAAAAATACGCCCACGTTATACGTACGTGCGTGAAACTTAAAAATATGCCCACGTTATACGTGCGAGCGTAAAACTGAAAAATACGCAAGTAAAAAAAAGACTGTGTTTTTCATACGTAAAAAACTTTTAGTCTTGGACTGCGTAGAACATTTTTAGAGAAATGCATAAAACAAATTCTCTTTAAAACAGAGAACTTTTTACGTGTAATAACTCCAAAATTTAACTCATATATAGTCATTTGCGTAGAGCATGAGTTTGCGTAGAGTTCATACTTAGAGTTTCACTAACTTGGTTTTTCTTGTTGAACTTCTTTTACAGTGGACTTGGGGATCCATCCTCTCTCTGAGGTGTTTGGCTCACCAACTGGTATTTTGGGATCAAATTATCCGAAAAATTTTTCCCATGTCGAGTTTCCTCAAACCGACAAGCAGTATCCCAAGGAAAGACAACAGTTAATAGCTGCTCGGGGAGACAGAATGTTGCTGTCTCTGATGAACGGAGAATTACTGACGTCATTGGATGGCCAGCATTACTTGAAACCCGCATTCATGTTTGGAGACAAAATTGATTTTCAATCTCAGACAAACCCCAAGAAGGAAACCTGGGTGTTCAAGTTTGGAGAAAGGGCAATGTATCTCCCAACAATGCCAAGGGATTATCCCCTTTCTTCTTTTGTTCACGCCACTCATCCGAGGCAGATGATCTGGAATCTGACTCCCAACAGTCATGGAAGACCGGAGAGAATTATATTCAAGAGGGATAAAAACCAAATGGGCTATCATTCGAGTACTCACAGTGGTAGTGTCACTCCTTTCTCAGGCTTATTAGCTGGATTCACACCAAGTGAAGGCTCGTCTCTGATCCAGCCGGTGCAGATACCGATGTTCATTAATAGGCTTATGAACACTTCAGTATTATATCCCCAAATCAACCCTAGGCTTCTAGGGTGGATGACCCCTCACAATAAAAATTGGGTTCAACTTAGCTCTTGGGTCATGAAGACCTTTGAAGCAGAACTGCAAGACGTCGGACTGTTAGAAGTGGTAGCCTCCACCAGTCAAGGCATACCCATGAACAATAACCTATTCTTAGCTCTGATGGAGTTATATATCAGCTCGATGGGAACCTTTGCGACCCCAGTAGGCAAAATGGGTTTTGCACTCCATGAGATACAATTTATCTCCAAGCTATCGATGGAAGAAGTTCCATATGAAGAGTATATTCCCTCCAATCGGGAACTAACAGAAATTAGTAAGAAAAACCCTCGCTTAGTCGAGGTATACCAAGAGCTGATGTGTCATTATTTGATCTGCACCACTATGTATGAAAGTTGATCGAATTTGGCATGTGTCAATAAATAGACAACATATCTATTCTACCATAAGAATAGAGTGTCCAAGGAAGATAGAGAGAAATTTCAAGATAGCAAGGCTCAAACCATCAATCCTTGCTCAATAATTCCTGCCGACTTGATAAATACTTGGATGGTCAAATACAAGTCCCTGGACAAGTATTTAACCACCAAAGCTGGAGAATTCCCTGCGGGGACCGAAACATTGAGCTTTTTAAGACATGGCAGTCAGAAGCTCTCAAAGGAAGCCTTGCTGGCGGGCTTTCTTTCATTGTGGTTGCACAGATAGGTCATACCAGGGACCGATACAGTTGACAGAATTCACCGAAACGTACTATGGCCAGTAGTACGTTTGTTATTCAAGGCTAAACTCAGACTATTTGTAACACCCCAGTCCCATAATACGTAGGACTAGGAACGTAGACATGCCAGCTGTACTCATACGAAGTATACTCCAATATATCGAAATCTCGTATGAATACATAAGCTGTAAAATGTAGTAGAAACCATAACGACTAATCTCATCCACAAAATAAAGAAAAATTAAAGATATCATAATACCGACTATGAAAAGTCTTTATATAATATGTTGGGCGGAGACAAATCCACTACCAACAAACAAGGAAAGAAATACATGAAGAATGAAATAAATTTGGCGAGCGAGCGAAGACGATCATAGTGCAATCATCCTCGAAGAAATGGAGTCGGTCACGGCTAGAACTAGAGCACCTGCGAAAGACAAGAGCACACACCTGGCGAGATAACCAGGTCCTCAGAGGGACGTAACAAGACACATAATATCATGCCATAAACTGAATATAGTTAGCTCAATAGAAACTTGCATATGTCTAAACAAATAAAGGTCCTTTAACAATTCTATGTGTAAATGCATTTTGAAGACAACGTTCCACACAAGGGCTCTTGAGACTAGAATCACGGCGCATTAGCGTTTCAACCAAGGCACTAGTGGCGTCTAGAGAAAAGTAAATGCACGGCCACTAGCTCTTGGGTGAGTCACTAACGGCAGCTAGACGAGGGTAAATGTACGGCACATTTGTGTTTTAACCGAGGCACTAGTGGCATCTAGAGAAAAATAAATAAATGCACGGACACTAGCTCTCGACTGAGTCACAAATGGCAGCTAGACGAAGGTAAAGGTGTGAAAGCCCCTGCGCCTAATAACTGTCTTCACCCTCCCCATACACTACTCGTGCTGAATCCACACCACGATATTTCTAATAACCGCTAAGTCTTCTAGACAAATCTATTAGCAGTTATATCCTAACGCTCGTCCTGTACGCACCGATGTACGGTCGGTACGCAAGTCCGAATCTATATGAGACACATGACATCGTGGCACAAAGGTGTCAGGCCAATGGATGCGGCACAAACAAAGGCAGTCCCTTAACTCTAGGCCAAATGCATAAAGAAAACTACAATATAATAATTTGCAACTACATACTGTTTTGAAAGAACAACTTATAAGAAATAAAACATGTATGATATTGAGCAAGAAATTATACAGTAAAGGCAAGGTGTCTTGCCTGGTGGTGCGATGTTTTGTCATGTCTCAATAGTCCAATAGCCACGATCAAGGCGTAGGGGTCCGAATCTGCAAGAAAATGGGAAAGCATGATTTAGTCACGATTAATGGTGGTAATCGAAAAGAATTTGTGAATATAGATACATCCACTAATTTTAGAAAAAATATTTTTATCATACTATTACGTAAATACTTGAAAATACTGTATATATACATTATGGAAGAATACATTTTTATTAATCAATTAAACCCTTAGACAATAGTAGAAAATTTTAAAATCGTTTTTAGGCAAGAAGCTCCAAGTTTGTAAAAATAAACTTTTTAGATAAAACTGTATAAAAGTACTTAAGTAATCGTTCGGAAATATTAAGAAGTCATTTAGGCCAAAAAATATCACTTTATTGAATATATAATTTATTTTGATAATTACGAAAATCAAAGAAATATTTTGTTACTGAAACTAGATTTTTGTCACAATAACTTTTGCTCAACCTATATTTGAAAATACCCTAACATAATATAATTCGAAATCAACATACGTAAAACCTTAGTGTTATGATTTTGGAAAATATTATCTATCACTAACTTTTGAGTAACAAAATAGACAATAACTATTTATGTAACAAAATAATATTAATACTAATAGTAGTATTTTTAACAAAATGTAGAAAAATAACCAGTTAAATATTTAACTCAAATTTACCTATAACCTTATTAGTAACAATAATAATAATACTACTAATAATAATACTACTAATAATACTACTATAATAATAATAATAATAATAATAATAATAATAATAATAATAATAATAGTAATAATAAAAAGTAACTTTACAATAGCACTGCTGTTCTTCAAAGAAAAAAAGGAAAGAGGGAAAAGAGGGGTGGAGAGAGAAATGAGAAAGGGTGGACCTGGTGAGAAAGGGGGAAGCGGCGATCACGGCGCCAGGCGCGTGGGCGGCGATCACGGCGCTGGGCGGGGCTAGAGCCGGCGGCTCCGCTGGAAGGTCTCAGCTCGGCGCGGGCACCGCTCACCTGGACGCGGCGCATGGCGGAGCGCCTGATGGCCGCGGCTTCGCTCGCGGCGGTAGAGGCGAGCGTCGGAGACTTCGACGTGACGGTGGAGGCCGGTGCACGAGCGGAGGAGGTGAGTTTGGGTTTTTAGGGTTTTATTTTGGGGTCTTGGCCTGCCGGTGGTGGCGCTCGGCCAGGGTGGCCGGAAGGAGGGGCTGGCTTCGATGGTTGGCCGTACGCGGTGGGCTTTAGGGGTTGTGTGGCTGGTATTTGGGTCGAGATGGTTTCTTGTTGGAGGAAACGACAGGGGTGGCGGGTTTGACAGGTTGGTGGTGGCCGAGGAGGAGAAAGGGTGGTGTCGGGCAGTCTGCGACGGGTGGCCGCGAGGGCGGGGAAGCGGGCTATGGTGGACGGGTTCGATGGTGGCAGGAAGTGGTCGGGGTGGAGAGTGGTTGGGGATGGCAGTGGTGATGGTAGGGTTGGCTCCGGGTCGCGGGGCTCGGGGAGGAGGCCGGTCATGGTGTGGATGGTGGTTGTCTATGGTTGGGTATGCCAGAGGCGGGTGGCGGATGGCGAAGCCAGTGTTGGTGAAGGTGTTGGCGGAAGGTCAGGGCACAGTGGCGGGGATTAGGATAGGATTTTAATTATTTGGTTTGTGTCAGGGTATGTCCGATACGGAGGTGACGGGTTTGTATTTTGTAAAATATGGAATAAGAAATTGGATGGGTGACACGGACACGATGCACGGTGGGTGGAAATTATTTGTGGAGTAATGATTGAAAGTTGGAGGAGTACCTACCTATTTATAGGATGTGGGAATTCCTAATTGGATAAAAATTAGGATTTAAATTCCCCATTTAGATAAATCACCTATTAATTTGAATCAATCCAATTCGAAATCAATTACAAATCCAATTTAAATCAAATTTAAATTTTTAGTTTAAAATCAATGGGATAAATAAAATTTCAAATATTTAACTATTTAAATAAATCCAAAATTTTAAATCAAGGTTTAAATCGCCACCATAATTTCGAAATAGATTTTCCAAAAATACTAATAATAATAATTTTGAAAATTACATTATTATTTAAAATAAACCAATAAAATATTTATGAATTATATGTATGCACTAAGAATATTTTTTTTACATAATTATGCTTTTCTAGTATACAAAAAAATATTATTTATTATTAATAACTTTTTAGAAATGAAGTAAAAATAATAAACTTAGAATGATAGCAAAACTAATTATTATATCTATTATTTGAAACTATAAAAAAATAGAACAAAAATGTTTTTCTAAAATATGTACTCTCGCACATAATCGCACACGTCGAGCAAATTCGAAAAATAAAATTTCCTGCGCGACGTACAATACGACTACGCGACGTATAATACAAAATTTTTTAAATCAATACCAAATAAAAAAATAGTAAAAATTTAGGGGTTTTACATCCTACCCAACTTAAAAGAATTTCGTCCTCGAAATTAAGAATTAGTAGGGGTGAGAAGACACAAGGGGGTATCGATGGGGAACAATCGATAACAAAATCATGCCGTAAGAAATCGTGATCTAGATCATAGGAAAAATAATACGGTATGGCCATAATCGATAGGATGGCTAGAGGAAGTTCTAGTATAATGCCTTCGTCCTTCTAAAATAGGTGAAGGCGAAAGCAATAAGGGGTTCAAAGACGATATTATTGAGTACGAATACGTGATTCAAAGACGATCGAAAAATATTTCAAAGGAATTGTCAAGGCAGTCGGGGATGGGGTTGTAAGGGCCAAGTTTAATTATGTCCCCATCCACGTAGAATAATAGACAAAAGTGAACCAAAGTGCACTCGGTTGATCAGACCATTATGCACCGATTCTGATTAGACAATATGTTAGTGGGAGCGAACCAATTAACATATGTCTTGGACAAGCTCTATAAGGAATAAGCTTGCAAAAACTAGGCTACATTAGCATCATTAGTCAAAATGGTAATTACATAGGCACGAGAGATTAAGATTGAAAGAAGGTAGAATGATTCTAAGTTATACAGTCGTCCTATAGTCTTCTTGTTCAAGTCCTTGGTTGGCTAAATGGGTTAAGGTCCTCTAATTTCTAGAATCTAAGTAAACTTGCTAATATAGGTCACAAGGACAAAGGGATTGCTAGGTCACAAGGCATTCTACCCAACTTAAAAGAATGAAACTAATGGTGTTTGGGACATCTAACTAGTAGGGTCAATATCTAGCGAGTACGAAGGGAAGATAAGGATAATGATAGAAGGAATCAAGCAAGATGCAATCGATGAGTCGAACAGTAGTTCGAATATGGAATCAAGGAAAGAGGTCAAGTATGTGGATGAGATCCTAAACTTCTAATCCTATTCGCTGGCTTGCTTGGTACGGTAAAGTAACCAAACAATTTATCTTGACCTACATGGGCCACCACAAAAATATGTAACGCCCCAGTCCCATAATACGTAGGACTAGGAACGCAGACATGCCAGCTGTACTCATACGAAGTATACTCCAATATATGGAAATCTCGTATGAATACATAAGCTGTAAAATGTAGTGGAAACCATAACGACTAATCTCATCCACAAAATAAAAGAAAATTAAAGATATCATAATACCAACTATGAAAAGTCTTTATACAATATGTTGGACGGAGACAAATCCACTACCAACAAGCAAGGAAAGAAATACATGAAGAATAAAATAAATTTGGCGAGCGAGCGAAGACGATCATAGTGCAATCATCCTCGAAGAAATAGAGTCGGTCACGGCTAGAACTAGAGCACCTGTGAAAGACAAGAGCACACACCTGGCGAGATAACCAGGTCCTCAGAGGGACGTAACAAGACACATAATATCATGCCACAAACTGAATATAGTTAGCTCAATAGAAACTTGCATATGTCTAGACAAATAAAGGTCCTTTAACAATTCTATGTGTAAATGCATTTTGAAGACAACGTTCCACACAAGGGCTCTCGAGACTAGAAACACGGTACGTTAGCGTTTCAACCAAGGCACTAGTGACGTCTAGAGAAAAGTAAATGCACGGCCACTAGCTCTTGGGTGAGTCACTAACGGTAGCTAGACGAGGGTAAATGTACGGCACATTTGTGTTTTAACCGAGGCACTAGTGGCATCTAGAGAAAAATAAATAAATGCACGGCCACTAGCTCTCGACTGAGTCACAAATGGCAGCTAGACGAAGGTAAAGGTGTGAAAGCCCCTGCACCTAATAACTGTCTTCACCCTCCCCATGCACTACTCGTGCTGAATCCACACCACGATATTTCTAATAACCGCTAAGTCTTCTAGACAAATCTATTAGCAGTTATATCCTAACGCTCGTCCTGTACGTACCGATGTACGGTCGGTACGCAAGTCCGAATCTATATGAGACACATGACATCGTGGCACAAAGGTGTCAGGCCAATGGATACGGCACAAACAAAGGCGGTCCCTTAAATCTAGGCCAAATACATAAAGAAAACTACAATATAATAATTTGCAACTACATACTGTTTTGAAAGAACAACTTATAAGAAATAAAACATGCATGATATTGAGCAAGAAATTAAACAGTAAAGGCAAGGTGTCTTGCCTGGTGTGTCGCCTGGTGGTGCGATGTTTTGTCATGTCTCAATAGTCCAATAGCCACGATCAAGGCGTAGGGGTCCGAATCCGCAAGAAAATAGGAAAGCATGATTTAGTCACGATTAATGGTGGTAATCGAAAAGAATTTGTGAATATAGATACATCCACTAATTTTAGAAAAAATATTTTTATCATACTATTACGTAAATACTTGAAAATACTGTATATATACAATATGGAAGAATACATTTTTATTAATCAATTAAACCCTTAGACAAAAGTAGAAAATTTTAAAATCGTTTTTAGGCAAGAAGCTCCAAGTTTGTAAAAATAAACTTTTTAGATAAAACTGTATAAAAGTATTTAAGTAATCGTTCGGAAATATCAAGAAGTCATTTAGGCCAAAAAATATCACTTTATTGAATATATAATTTATTTTGTAATTACGAAAATCAAAGAAATATTTCGTTACTGAAACTAGATTTTTGTCACAATAACTTTTGCTCAACCTATATTTGAAAATACCCTAACATAATATAATTCGAAATCAACATACGTAAAACCTTAGTGTTATGATTTTGGAAAATATTATCTATCACTAACTTTTGAGTAACAAAATAGACAATAACTATTTATGTAACATAATAATATTAATACTAATAGTAGTATTTTTAACAGAATGTAGAAAAATAACCAGTTAAATATTTAACTCAAGTTTACCTATAACCTTATTAGTAACAACCATAATAATACTACTAATAATAATACTACTAATAATACTACTACTATAATAATAATAATAATAATAATAATAATAATAATAATAATAATAATAATAATAATAATAATAATAATAATAATAAAAATTAACTTTATAATAGTACTGCTGTTCTTCAAAGAAAAAAGAAAAGAGGGAAAAGAGGTGTGGAGAGAGAAATGAGAAAGGGGTGGACCTGGTGAGAAAGGGAGAAGCGGCGAGAGGCACTCCGCAGCGTGGCGGTCGCTGTTGGCCGCGAGGGAGGCGGAAAGGTGAGGGGATCGGGCACGTGGGTGGCGATCGTGGCGCCGGGCGGAGCTAGAGCCGACGGCTCCGCTGGAAGGTGGCTGCTCTCAGCTCGGCGCGGACGCTGCTCACCTGGACGCGGCGCATGGCGGAGCGCCTGATGGCCGCGGCTTCGCTCGCGGCGGAGGAGGCGGGCGCCGGAGACTTCGACGCAGCGGTGGAGGCCGGTGCACGAGCGGAGGAGGTGAGTTTGGGTTTTTAGGGCTTTATTTTGGGGTCTTGGCCTGCCGGTGGTGGCGCTCGGCCATGGTGGCCGGAAGGAGGGGCTGGCTTCGATGGTTGGCCGTGCGCGATGGGCTTTAGGGGTGGTGTGGCTGGTATTTGGGTCGAGATGGTTTCTTGTCGGAGGAATCGACAGGGATGGCGGGTTTGACAGGTTGGTGGTGGCCGTGGAGGAGAAAGGGTGGTGTCGGGCAGTCTGCGACGGGTGGCCGCGAGGGCGGAAAAGCGGGCTATGGTGGACGGGTTCGATGGTGGCAGGAAGTGGTCGGGGTGGAGAGTAGTTGGGGATGGTAGTGGTGATGGTAGGGTTGGCTCCGGGTCGCGGGGCTCGGAGAGGAGGCCGGTCATGGTGTGGATGGTGGTTGTCTATGGTTGGGTATGCCAGAGACGGGTGGCGGATAGCGGAGCCAGTGTTGGTGAAGGTGTTGGCGGAAGGTCAGGGCACGGTGGCGGGGATTAGGATAGGATTTTAATTATTTGGTTTGTGTCTGGGTCTGTCCGACACGGAGGTGACGGGTTTGTATTTTGTAAAATATGGAATAAGAAATTGGATGGGTGACACGGACACGATGCACGGTGGGTAGAAATTATTTATGGAGTAATGATAGAAAGTTGGAGGAGTACCTGCCTATTTATAGGATGTGGGAATTCCTAATTGGATAAGAATTAGGATTTAAATTCCCCATTTAGATAAATCACCTATTAATTTAAATCAATCCAATTCGAAATCAATTACAAATCCAATTTAAATCAAATTTAAATTTTTAGTTTAAAATCAATGGGATAAATAAAATTTCAAATATTTAACTATTTAAATAAATCCAAAATTTCAAATCAAGGTTTAAATCGCCACCATAATTTCAAAATATATTATCCAAAAATACTAATAATAATAATTTCAAAAATTATATTATTATTTAAAATAAACCAATAAAATATTTATGAATTATATGTATGCACTAAAAATATTTTTTTTACATAATTATGCTTTTCTAGTATACAAAAAAAAATTATTTATTATTAATAACTTTTTAGAAATGAAGTAAAAATAACAAACTTAGAATGATAGCAAAACTAATTATTATTTCTATTATTTGAAACTATAAAAAAATAGAACAAAAATGTTTTTCTAAAATATGTACGCTCGCACATAATCGCACTCGTCGAGCAAATTCAAAAAATAAAATTTCGTGCGCGACGTACAATACGACTACGCGACGTATAATATAAATTTTTTTAAATCAATACCAAATAAAAAATAGTAAAAATTTAGGGGTTTTACACTATTATCGGCAATGATGTGTCGGATGAATGCGGGTTTGCGAGCTTTTGGTGAAGAACTGATCAAGAATGCTCCCTATCGTCGTGATTTCCCTAGGGTGAAGATGCCCTATACCTATTTGATGGACTGGCTACTACATCACAACTGCAGCTTATTACCACCAGGCCCTGAAGATCATGCGGAGGTATTCCTCCAGAAATTTAGTAAAGCTACCTGGAAGGCGACTTCATTGACGGATACACAGGCAGCACTGAACTTCTCTTATGGGTGGAATCTTTTCTACACACTACCATCGGTTCCAGCCGACTATTTTGGTGTGCAATTTGAAGACGTAGGTCGAAATAGAACTGATATACCTGCTCCAGTCTTCAATTTGCTAATATGCATCAGACTCTCATATCTGTTGTATAGAACTAAAGACAACTGCATCTTTGAATTGTATCTACCTAGTCGGTTTGCTCGTTAGTTCGGGTATGACCAGCTTTACGTTGGTAATCCCTCCACTAGTTTCAACAATTATGGAAAATTAGTTGATGGAGCGAGGGCATAGCGATATTTCAGCGCTAGATGCACCGGTGCCAAATTCCATGTGTCAACCGCCTCAAGCATAACTGAGCTACGAATGCTTCATTCGTATGCGCATTTTATGTCTCCATTCGTTCTTTCGCAAAAGACTATAATATGAAAGGAAGTCTCCGGTGGGAAAAAGAAGGAAACACCGAAGAACCAGTTATGGTGCCTTCGGATATACTTGATGATGCTGTTCTAAACGAATATCTAGAAACGATCCCTATGGGAGTTGGGGAGACAGCTGCAGGAGCAATTACCATTTCTGCCACCCAGAAGCGGAAATTGGACACAATTGTTACTCTCCTGGAGAAGAAGAAGAAGGTTGTTATTAAAGGGCCTTCCAAGCAGAGAGTCTTTACCCCAGAAGGCGAAAATTCTGCCGAAGAGACTCCAAACATTATATCTTCATCAGCTCAACCTGGAGAATGAGCTTCAGCACCCCAGCCGGCAGCAATGACAGAAATTACAGGAGTCCTGTCTCCAGGACGACTTAGCACCTCATTGCACCTAACTTCGTCACAAAAGGCGAAAGCTGTCGAAGACACAGCCACAACTCCTGCTAGTAATCCGGAACCCATCCCCTCGGATGAACCATGTCTTGAATTAGATGATGATGATTGGGACTTAGATTATGACGCACTCTTATCGCATCCTGCACCAACTCCAAGTAAAGATAAATTACACAAAACTTATACAAAAATATGTATTATGATTTTGTATATTGACTATCTTGTTTAATCTTTGTAGGGATCGTCGCTGTGGCAAAGCCCGTTGCTCCTCCTCTTCAAAAGCCTATCTCTGAAGAGGTAATAAAATCTGAAGAAAGAAGTTTTTCTTCAAAAAAGGACTCTCTTTCTGAGGAAGGTTCTCCATCTGTAGAGATACAAGAAGAATCTGCAGGATAGACACGTCAAGAATTGTCTTCTATTGCCCAGAAAAGAGATGAAGAGCCGACTGCAGAAGAAGAGCCAGCAGTGCTCAGAGAATCGGTTGCTACCAAAGAACCGATTACTGAGATAGTAAATGTAGCAGCAACACCATCAATTACTGCTGCTGATCCAGACCAGGTTCTTGAGACAGTAGTGTTCAAACCTAAATCGAACATAGAAGGAAACACCTCTGCAATATCATCCCCTGCCACCGAAACTCAAACACCAGAAGCGGCGAAAAAGGTTGCTGAAGATATAGTCCCAGAAATCCCTGGGAATCAACTAGCCATGGTAGCGACGACAAATATGGCATTAACTTAGATTGCTACCATGGCAACGACAGCATCTGTCTCTGGTTTTCGGGAGAAGGGGTTGGCAGACATTGTCGATATACCGAGCTCTAATGCTGATATGAATCTATTGGTAGAGATTCATACTAAGACATTTTATAAAACCTTGGCAGCATTGATCAAGATGGTTTTAAATAAAGGCTTCAGTTATGAGAGTTTAAAAAGTGTGATTGTGACCACCATTGACAACATCGCAATGTTTAATGATACTGAGAGGGCAGAAGCTTTGCAAAAGATAGTCTAAGGACTTGAACAGCCAATGAAAGAATATCTAAGGTTGTCAAGTGGGACTATTGAAAGTCTCGTCCAATCTGAGTATGATGCTCTTACTAATGAATATACAACTTGGGAAACTATTTTAAAGAATCTCTTCAAGAATATAGCAATAAGGTTGCCGTAGAAAGGGCCTTCTTGAAAGAGAATAAACCCCTGTTGGAGCAGCACCAAGAAGCCTATGACTCAATGAATATCAAAATCCATCAACAAAATGATAAAAGCTGTGAAGTCGAGGCTAAGCTAGCTCGATTAAAAGAGGAGAAAAACTAGATGGCGGTAGATCGAGATAAATATTTGAGGTAAAGTTCCAATTTGGAAAAACAGATCTTTGGTGCTGAATCAAACATCAAGACTCTCGAAGAAGCCAAAGATAAAATGATAGCTGCCTTTGCCAAACTCTCCCATCTCTGTACTGCGGAAGCTCGACAATCTATAGCATATACAACTGTATTGGGCTTTCGCGAAAGGCGTCTGGCAGAATTGCAGAAAATGATTGAAGATCTATCTGCTCTGCCTTAGAAATTTTTATACCCAATAAAGAATTTTATCTTCTATCATTTTCTTCCTTTTGCTGATGTAACATTTCAAACCATGAAATGAATGAAATGTTTATAAAATAGGTATGAGATAGAAAACAATTATCAGAGGTAACATGGACATGATAAGTCTTCAAAACTCAACAAAGTAGATTATATCTATCCAAAGGTAATGTGGACATGATAGATAATAAATCTTTTTCTTTTTAGAGTGTACAATACTATCAGAGGTAATATGAACATGATATATTGCAATGACTCAAAGAAGTAGATTAATATCTATTCAGAGGTAATATGGACATGATAGATAATAAATCTTTTCTAATTAAAATCAGCTGGGAAGAAAGAAAATCAATATTCTCTTTTGGCGGAATAAATAATCAGCTTAACCAAACCTTGGTAGCTGAAGAATGAAGAAAAAATTTAAACATAATATTTCTTCAAAAATTTACCATTGATCGGCGTCATAAGCAAATCTCCATTAGGTTTAGATAACCTATAAGCAACATTAGAGAATACGGTTTCGACTACATAAGGACCTTCCCATTTAGCTTGGAACTTGACTTTACTCTTATGAGTCATAACCATAGGTCTTCGGACATCTAGAACTAGCTCTCTTACTTTAAATACCCTTTCTTTAACTTTACGATTGAAAGCTCGAGATATGCGGGCCTGATACAGCTCAATGTGCTGTTGTGCTTGAAGACGCTTCTTATCCAAACCTTCAAGTTCCTGGAGTCTTGAGCGATTATTATTCTCCGTAGTTAGCTTATTAGTAATGGCTATTCTAAGAGATGGTATCTGGATCTCTAGTGGAAGAACAGCTTCACATCCGTAAACCAATAAAAATGGTGTAAAACCAGTTGGAGTTTGGACTGTTGTTCGATAAGCCCATAAACATTCTCCAAGTTTTTCGTTCCAATCACGTTTATTAGAAGAAACGAACTTTTTGAAAAGTTTAATAATTATTTTGTTGAAAGCTTCTGCTAAACCATTAGCAGCTGGATTATAAGCTGTAGAAGATAAGTTCTAGATCCGATTCTTGTCACAAAATCGATAAAATGCCTGACTGGCAAATTGTGGTCCATTATCATAGATTATACTTCGGGGAATCCCGAAATGATAAATGACATAATGTTTAATGAAGTTAACCACATTAGACGTTTTTACTTCAACAAGAGGAACTGCTTCTGCCCATTTAGAAAAATAATCAATTATAGCAAGGATAAACCGATGCCCTTTGACAGAAGGAGGATTAATCGGACCAATAATATCCATACCCCAAGCTTCGAAAGGCAAAAAAGCTGCCGTAGGATGTAAAAATTCAGAAGGTTGATGAATAAAATCAGCATGAATCTGGCATGCTTTACACCGTCTGGCGTAATCCACAACGTCTGCTATCATAGAAGGCCAATAATAACCCATTCTTCGAATACGGTCCTGTAACTTTGGACTTGGTTGATGTGCACAACAAACTCCATCATGAGCTTCACGAAGTGTTTGCTTAGCTTCGCTTTCCGAGAGACAACGCAGTAAAAGCCTGTCATAAGAACGACGATACAACATGTGCATAGAAGCATCATAGTAAAATCGAAATGATCGTCTTTTGATTGATACAGCTTCCTATGGATCTTCAGATAAAATCTCATAGACCGTATAATCAACAAATGGACTTCTCCAATACTTTTGCTGAAAATTTGATTCGGTAGTATAACTCTGTTCTATGTGTAAATTATTCTTGACACAATAGATCTTGATCCAAACAAGTGATGGTATTTGTCTTCTGATTGGAACTGCTAAGTCTGCAGCTAAACTAGCAAGAGCGTCAGCTTCCAATTTTTGAGAGCGTGGTACAAATTCAACGAAGAACCCTTTGAATGAAAGAGCCAGTTCGATTACCACTTTATGATAAGGAATGAGGTCAGGATTTCTGACTTCATATGTCCCTCTGACCTGATTGACGATCAGTTGAGAGTCTCCATAGGCTTCCAAGAACTCAATGTCCAATTGTTTTGCTACTTGAAGACCAATTAGCAGAGCGTTATACTCTGCCACATTGTTGGAACATGGTTCATTGAGGGAATAAGCACGGTATATAACTATTTTATCATGAGAGACCAAGACCATGCCTACTCCGGAGACAATATTGCCTTTGGATCCAACTCGTGATGCTCCATCAAAGTATAGTTGCCAAATGTCATTCCTCAAAGTTATGTTGCAGTCTATGACTTCATCTGGAATGTCATCATATAATTTAGAAGTTTCAGGTATAGGATGAGCTGCTAAGAAGTCAGCTAACGCTTGACCCTTCACTGATTTTTGAGGTATATAGACCATATCATAGGGAGTAAGCAACATTGCCCAGGTAGCTAACCGAGAGTTAAGAATACTCGGCTTCTTCATCAATAACCAAAGAGAATTTATTCTGGAGATGACATGAATAGTCTGTCCCAATACATAATGTCGTATCTTTCGAATGGCAAAAATCAAGGCTATACATTCTTTTTCTACAGGAGTATACCTGTGTTCAGTCCCAACCATCATTCGGCTGAGATAATAAATTGACTGTTCATGACCTTCACCACTTTTTTGTGCAAGAAGAGCACCAAGGGAATGATCCAATGCTCGAACGTATAGCAAAAACGGTCTTCCCACTACTGGGGGTACTAAAACAGGTGGATTTGTGAGGTATTGCTTGATGTCATTGAATGCTTTTTGACATGCTTCATCCCAAACGAATGACACACCCTTCTTCAGTAAACGAGAGAAAGGTTGACATCTCCCAGAAAAATTTGATATAAATCTCCTGATATAAGCAATGCGACCCTGAAAGCCACGGAGCTCTTTCATATTGTGTGGAGGATACATTTCAAGAATTGCTTTAAATTTATCAGGATCAACATGGATACCTTGAGAAGTAATGACAAATCCTAAAAATTTGCCATTGGAAACCCCCAAGAAAAACATAGTGGGGTTCATCTTTAGTTGATGTTGACGCATCAACTCGAATTCTGTCTTCAAGTCTTGAATGTGATCATCTTTTGATCGACTTTTGACGGTAATATCATCTACGTAACATTCAACTATTTTTCGCATATATTCTTGAAGGATGTTGCTCATGGCCCGTTGATATGTAGCATCGACATTTTTTAGACCAAAAGGCATAACCGTGTAGCAATAAACTTCAAGGGGGTATATAGAAAGCAGTGTGCTTTTCATCTCCTGGATGCATCTTAATCTGGTTGTATCCTGAAAATCCGTCCATGAAAGATATACGTTCAAAATCACATGTATTGTCTATCATGACATCGGTGATCAGAAGTAGAAATTCGTCTTTTGGACAAGCTACGTTGAGATCTCAAAAATCTATGCAAACTCGAACTTTTCCATTCTTCTTCATGACAAGAACAATATTGGCAACCCAATCTGGGTGTTGTTTTTTACGGACAAAGCCATATATGATCAGCTTTTTAACTTCTGCTTCAATTGCATCCATCATGTCTAGTCGAAAATGCCGTTGTTATTGTTTTACAAGTTTGGCATTAGGAAGAATATTGAGTTTATGGGTAGCTACTTTAGGATCCAGACCTGGCATATCCTCATAGCTCCACGCAAAGATATCAATATATTCTTTTATTAGCTTTATCAACTTTTCTTTTTCATCTTCGGAAAGATTTTTGCTGACAAATATTGGCTTTGACGTAGTTTCGTCTCCAACATCAATCTGGATGATTTTATCTTCTGCGGGTGGTTGTCGCTGCTCAAACCAGAGCTTCCACTGAGTATTCATTTGTTGTGCCCAAGGGTCATTTTTAAATAGTTCAGACTCATCATCGGTTTGAACCATATAAACTGAAAAGACGTGCTCAGATTCACCATACTGTACTCCTTCTGAATCTGAGGATAGTGAAGAACTGGAAGAAAACTCCTCTTCCATATCTTCCTTAAACATATGGGATGTATCATATCCCAAACCATGACGGGTTCGTTGATAAAACAGATCACCACATAATGGTAATCGTCTACTTTTGCCCTGATTGAGACCTGACATGGTTTTTAAATCATATCCCATACTCTGGATAATCTTACGGGATTGTTGACTATATCTGTCAATTCTAATTTTTCCTTTATCCTTCTCTTCGAGATTATCTGTCTGTATAACAGGAATATTTCTAGCCAAACCAAATACAATTTGATGCTTGTTTTTCTTAGTAGACAGGATCACAAAATAAGATTCTTCATGACGTCTATAAGCCACACAAGCTTGTGATGATGAGTCAACAAGTAGAAAATAAGGAGTAGATGTTAGGAATATCTGAGCATAGGGCCCAACATCGACATGAGGAGGAAAAGAATTCTCTTTGTGATTAATATATAAGGTTTCCTCTGTATTTATATCAGTTTTATGTCGATGACTTTGATTATCAACAGATAAAGTCATTCTTTCAATATATTTGACAGCCATATACTCCAAAAGGAAATCTTCATTAAAATAAGAAAACACAGATTGATCAATATTTACATCATTGACAGACTAGTTACTATGCCTTGGATTAATTATTAACGGACCATCATCCGTCTTAGGCGTAGACTTGCCGAGGTTGATAACTAATGGTTCTGAATCAATTGGACGAAAAGTACGTCCTTTAACCTTGATCATGAGAGGCTGATCACTAATATTGGCTTGAACTCAACTTTTGACTAGAATTCTCATGGATTCATCAGACGTAGCTTGAGTCCTTCCTTTAACTTTAATCATCAAAGGTTCATCATCGACAGGTTGGGGTCGAATCCTACCCTTAACCTTAATCTTCAAAGGTTGATCTACTGAGGGCGATTGGTCTTCTGAAAGCGATTGGTCTTCTGAAGGCGATCGCTCTTCAGCCATATCGAATATTTCCTTCACATTCTCCTGTGTATAGAGTATTGAATCAAAGAAATAGGCTTCAACATCTTTAAAAGGATTGAGATCTGCAAATTCAGTCTTTACGGTCCCCTGAGAATCCACATACATGAAGCATTGGTGGAGAGTCGAAGGTACAATGTTATGTTCATGTATCCATGGTCTTCCGAGTAGGATGTTATAGGATATGTCTGAATTGATAACATAGAAGGTTGCCATAGTTCGAAGATCACCTATTTGAATCTTCAGACAAATTTTCCCTAATTTTTTACTTCTTCCAGAATTGAAACCAACAATTGTCGTACTAGTGTAAGTCAATTCACTAGTAGAAATCCTCAATGGTCGTAACATACTCTAAAGAATAATGCTAATGGAAGACCCAGGATCGATGTAAATCCTGTCAACCTCGGTCGAGTCAATATACCCTGTGTAACACAAAGGCCTGTCATATCGATTATGCTTCAACAACATATCCTCGTGTGTGAAAGTAATATTAGGAATTGACTCCATCATACTGTGGCATTGGGGACACGATACCGGTGTATTGTCAGGACTTCTAATCTGGGCTAAGCATGAATCTGCTTGTAGCAAAGCTTCACTCAAAGTTTCTCGACTTTCTTTAGAGAGACGGAGTAACTCAAATATGTAAAGCCTAGCCAGAGTATTGGCTAATTGGGCTAGAATGTCAAACTTATAGGGTTTCATCAACCCATGATTTGGACCAATCTTCAGCGGAACGTCAAAATGTACTGCTTTCTATTTCCCTTTTTTAACCGCTGGTGGTTTAGAAGGTCTTGTCTCAGCAGGAATAGGAGATGACTGAGTCGGTAGATTTAGAATTTCAGCTGCATCATCTACCTCTTTGGAAGTTCTCTCGTAATCTTTGTGGTAGTCCTTTCCAGATCTTGTACCAGCAAAGGCCTCTTCCTCAAACTCAGAAAAATGAAGTACCATATTACAGGATTTAATCTTTTTTCTCTTAGTCTTCGTTTTACGGGGTTTTTTTGAGGGACCTCAAATCCTAATCCGATGGAGGATCTCCAACCTTGAATTTACAAAGGAACTCGCATACCTTTACCATCGTTCAAGCCTTCCGCTTTTTGAAAGTCATAGTCCATCTTTTTTATGAGATAGACCGATTGTTGACTGTACATGCGAATGGGTAGCGGACTTTCATAAGACGTTCCAGCAGATAAAGAAGGAACGGAGACCCCTGTAGTTGCAAGGGTGGAAACTTTCAGTACAGGAGGTAAAATTCTAACTGGAGCTTTCTCATAGGCAGCAAAAACTTGTTGTGCCCTGTACAAAGGGATACTATTCATTGCTAACCATTGCTGATGAGTAAGCTTTAGTTTGGTAGGAGGAGCCAAACTTGGAGGGCATATGTTCAGACCCCTTAACCTATCTTCCAAAGAAATGTCATCCCATAGATGATCAGAATCATCATGGTCTGAGGTAGCAACATAAGAAATCATATTGCAGGTTTTGACTTTTTGACCTTTCTTGGATTTTAAAATTTTACTTTTATACTCCATTTCAGGTAATAAGTCAGGATGTACCCACATGATTTCACCATTTTTTAAGGTAATAGGCAATAGTCCTTTACTTTGATCTCTGGCTGGTGGAAGATTCATAATCTTCATTGTCGTCTTCGGAATCAAGACAATCCTATCAGGAACTTGCTGTGGAGAAAAATCTCCAAACTGAAGAGAAATCATGTTAGTCGTGACTGTATGCTCATCATTAGTTAGAGCGATAGCTTTAGCATTTATCAACACTTGAATCTTTTTCTTCAAGACATAGCAAGCCTTAGTCGGATGATTTATGTATCTATGGTAGATACAATACTGGGGGTTATCAGTCAATTCAACCTCATTATGTTATTTTGGATTCGAAAGCTGGAGTTTACCACTCTTCACGAGACATTAGAATATTCCAGGAATGTCGTTGTCGTCGATAGAGTACTCTTCTTTCGGCTTATAAGACTCCTGATTACCTGGTGTAGTTTTGGATTTTGAAAGGTTCACCACCAGGGTTTCCTTTCATTTCCTATTGTGATTACCAGAATTGTTACCTGAAGAGGTTTTATTTCCTTTATCTTCCGAGGCAAAGATCATCCCATGCTCACGAGCCAATCTACCATTGGTCTCAGCTGAAACAACTGCTATAATAAATGAGGCCCAATTTGTGAATTGAGAGCCTGTAAAAACAGCGATGGTTGGTCGTAGATTCATTTTGCATGCATCAATTAATGCTGAATCTGGCATACCAGGAGGCATTTTCAGAGTAGCCTGTCAGAAATGTTCAATAAATGTCCGAGTATCCTCTTTTTCTTTTTATTTAATCTCTATCAAGGAGGACATATTCATATCCACCCCTCTTTCATAGAAATGAGAGAGAAATATTGCTTTGAACTCGTCAAAAGACGATATATAATTATCGGGTAGACTGCGATACCAGTCATATGCTGTACC
Organism: Iris pallida; assembly: GCA_029216955.1. Lineage (NCBI taxonomy): Eukaryota > Viridiplantae > Streptophyta > Magnoliopsida > Asparagales > Iridaceae > Iris > Iris pallida. Next base: position 12,638,531 of record JANAVB010040619.1, read on the forward strand.
CATCAAACATCCAATGAAAACTCTGGTGAGGAGAGCATCATTCCTCCGCAGATGAACAGTCATAATATCAAAATAATTGATATATAGACTTGGAGAAGTCTTTCCATCAAATAATACCATAGATTGTGGCTTGAATTTGGGAGAAAAGGGTACATCATTCCAGTGGAAAGGATAAGGTTGCTTGATCCCCAACTTCTGGAGCTGATCTTTGTGCTTAAGAACTTCAAATTGCACTTTTAACTCCCGAACTGCTTGAATAGCTTCACTAGTTATGGAAGTATATTTGATTGAATAGTGGTTGGATGCACCGTAACCCCCACTGGAGGTGATACATCCTCTGGAATGAGAGAGTCAGGAGATACAGAGTTTTGATTGATAACAGGCACTTGACTCAAATTATTCAAAGGTATGTCAACCCCTTGACTATCTTGAGTTGGCGCAGCTACCTGTACCGGTGTTATCACTGTCGGTTGGACTATTTGCTGAGTCATTATCATCTGATGTATATTTTACAGCATGGCAAGCATATCCTTTAGCGATTGTTCCACCGCAGAAAGACACTGTTCCGTATGAGAAGTAGACGTCTCCTGCTCTTCTCCGATAACATAGGATTCGACTTCTCTTGAACATATAGAGGGATTGGTGTAGAGATAAGAATCAATGCTATCAGTTTCTGACTCCAAATACTGGATACCTCCAGCCTCTGAATCTGAAGAATACATACTTAAAGATCGTTGACTTCTTGACTGAGTATGTTGATATACTCCTTCAAAAGTGTCAAGGATTCGGTTGAACCATTGTTGACTTGGAGTCCGGGACGAATTGCGTCTTTGATGTCGTCCTCTAGTGATATGAGACACCATATTGACCGATGCATAGGACAACTCATGTTCTTGGTCATCAATTTGTTGCTGAGGTATGTTATAACTTAATCGGTCGAAAACTGACCGTTTAGTAGCAGAACAGCAACATTTGATCACAATTTGGTGACATTCACAATGATGATTTTCTTGAGGGAGTGTCATAGGAGATTTTCTGTTTTTATGCTTTTGCACAAGTAACTCGCGTAAATCAGAAGAATTGGAAGGTAACATTTTTTTTTGCATTTAGGACAGAGAAATATTTAGTCCCTTACGAAAAAGAAGGTTACTAGCTTCATTGGCAGAACAAAGCTGTGCTTTCTTACGCGCCAAGAGTTGTGTGCGTAAATCCTGAGTTGATTTTTGTGCACAGAGAACACAATCAGCCATGCGCGTAATCCTAAGATTTGGCACTTTGCATAAAGTAGCATTAGAGGACTGTTGGCATAAAACAAAAGTTTTGCCAAAATTTCTTGTCTCCTTGGATAAACCAAAAGAAGTGTATGCCATAATAGCAACAGGAGACTTGTTTTTACGCTGTACGCGTGTAGGCAAGTTCACTTTAGATGCAAAAGCACCATTATGAATTTTATCTACCATATCACCGATAGGAGATTTGCCTTTACGCGTAGAACGCAAAGCAGGAACATCTGCCACGTCACAGACGGGAGATTTGCCCTTACGCATAGAGCGCAAGACATGAGTGTCTACCACGTCACAGACTGGAGACTGAACTTTACGCACAGAGCACAACACTGAAGTGGGAACTGCCTCGTCACAGACGGAAGCCCCAACGACAGGAGTGGAAAGAATTCCCTTGCCTTCAGAGATAATAGAGAGATCAGAGGGTGCATTGGACTTAGGAATCCAAACTTTGCGCACCTTTCATGATTTTTGCACATTGGAGTAGCGAGCACTACCCCCAATACGGAGCATTTCTTCATAAGCAGTTTGGTCGAACTGAACGACCAAAGTCTTTTTCGTCGATCCAATCGACACATTATTGTATTGAGCAATTGCTTTCTCATCAGAGAAGAAAGTCGTCTCCAGCAGAGTCGCCATTTTGTTTCACTTAACAAAATGCCCTTAAGGCTTTTGAAAGAAAACGAGAAAAAAATGTACAAAAGTACAAGTAAATTCTGGAGAGTATTGCTATGGAAGTCTGATCTGAGAGCGATCACTTTGTTCCTTGGACCACACGATGATGATGAAGAAAACTGCTTGGAGATGAACAACTAGAAGAACTAAGTCACCAGAAAGGTATCGACACAATTGGCACTGATGGCACGATCAAATGCTTTCCTGCTTTGCTTCACTCTGTTCTTGAAGAAAAGTTGAAGAGAAATGATATGGAAAATCATTTTGCTCTGAAAGTATGAATTCTCTCAAGATATCTGGCCTGAAAAACCCAGTTATCCCCTCTTATTTAAAAAGAAGTCTTTATATAGGCTTGTCCTTCTGTGCATAAAAGTACCAATATTGGGTCTCTACGCAGGCTGGTAGAATAACTATCACCCACGTACAGAAATTCGCCTCTACGCATGTTGACACGTGTCCCATAATCCAATAAAATAAGGAGAACACGTAGACACGTTATTCGAGAAGTGTGGCATGAAGGCCATGTTAGAAAACCATGTTCTCACACAATCAGGACAGACGGTGCGTAAGGGATGCTGTTTAGGCATGTCTGAGCGTAAAATAGCTCAAAGTAAGCTTCCCGCATAAAGCGGCTAAAACTAGCCTTGAGCGTAAAGTCTCAAATAAACTCTATGCGCAAAAAGAGTGGCTGAGATAGCCTTGAGCGTAAAAGCTCAAATAACTCTTATGCGTAAAGAGGAGGCTATTCCACGAGCGTAAAGTAGCTCGTTGGTGAAAAATCTTCTTGGCTTCTGTGCAACTATTTGTCAGAGAATCAATCTGTCAGAGCAGTATATTCGTGTATTTAATGCAGCATGGACATCTCATTCTTCGCGTAGAGAGTGAAACTGTCTTCGCGTAAAGTCTAAATTTAACCCTTGCGTAGAGCTTGAGTTTGACTCAGTTTGACCTTTGCGTAAAGTCTGAATTTAACCCTTGCGTAGAACTTGAATTTGACTCAGTTTGACCTTTGCGTAAAGTCTGAAATAGGCTTCGTGTAGAGTCTGGAACTGTCTTTGCGTAAAGATCTCAACTTCTTTGACTTGGTCTACGAAATTTATTTACGCTTCTACACCCGTTTGAGCGACATTTGAACCACCTAAAGAGAAAGGTAAAAAATAAGGCTCGGGTCGAGGATGGATATCTTGATTCTATGATGCAATACCGAAAGTCTTAAATGCTTTCGGAAAGCCTTTCTGGAAAATGAAGAAAAGATATCTGAATGACGAGGAACTAAGGGCTACTCAGTTATATATATTTCTTAAATGCGATGAGGATGAAGTGGAGAAGCTTGAGGGGTAAGTAATTAACACGTCCATATTTACGTCATGTATGCATGTAGTAAATAATATGCTTATCAAGATGCGTACTTTTCTAGGATGAGTATCTTAGGCTAGAGCGTGAGCTTACTAGTGCATCTGCGGAGGGAGGGGATGGTAATTCCGGGCAGCCCCCTCCGGCTCGGACGATGGACGAGCTCTGGATGACCGCAGTTAGTGGTCTTCAGAGGGGTATGTACTACAGTACGGGATCCTACGGCACCTTTGTGGCGATGTAGTCATCCAGAGCCTTCTCTGCCAGTGTGCTTTCTCCAGATCCCTCAGAAGAGCCAGTCCGAGTGGGGGAACTCTGTCGCTAGCTTACTAAGCTGCATGACGAGCTGTTGCGGAGGATGGAGCAGCCCCAGTCTCAGCCGCAGACGGACGATGCGGCCCTCTGCGCACGATTTGATATACTCGAGCGCACCATTAGGGAGATGGGCGAGAGGACGGATCATGCCGTTCAGGCGGTGCAGGGGATGCAGACGGCCATTGGCGAGCAGGTTTCGAGGCTGGCGGCTGTTATGTCATCCACCAACTCCAGACTGCTGGCCATGGAGCAGACACTTCCTGGTCATGCTTTGGCATTCACACCAACTGCAGCGGCTTTCATGCCCCCACTTCCTCCTACTGATGGGTCATCACCGGTGATGCTGACCCAGGAGCAGTATAGGCTCCTGGTGTTCCAGGTGCAGGCACTGCCTACTCCTCCTCCTCCTCTTCCTCCTCATCTTGACCAGGCGTAGTCCTTTATTAGACTTGTTTTCATTTGTTGTGTTGGTGACTGTCACGTCCCAGAACCAGAATACTAGAGAGAGGGGGCAGACATAGCCAGCTACGTATATTGAAGTGCAACCCACCTCGCTATACGGTCACGGCTATCTAGATACATGAGGGTTTAACTACAAGCCATCAGTCTCCTATGGTCAAGAACAAGCCTATTGTCTCAATCACAAGCAAGTAAGTAAATTTTACAAGATGCCAGAGCACCAAATATATAATAGCAAGGCATCCCATACATTACATATTTGGATGATCATGAAGCTATTCGTACGAAAAGTTAGGACTAGCAAGAGTTTCAGTCATACATGATCAACCCTAGGATTTGTCAATCATGTTACAGCCCATATGTAGACAGTAAATAAAGGTGCAATATGAGCTAACAAGTGCTCGTCGGCTAAACGCCTCAAAAGAATAAATTTACAATAAAGTGGAAGAACAAAAGAAACCCCCTTGTTGCCAGGGTTACGCCTGGTGGTCACCATCTGGCTGGAAGGTCGGTAGATCCTCTGGTGCTGCTCTGATATCTGGCCACACAAAACTAGCTGGGTCAGACCCCAGAAAGAGCAAGTCCAACAAAGGAGGCTTCACTTAGGAACTAAAACCAGCATATCACAATGATATATTAAAGATAGATAATAACTAAAGAACTGATGATAATAGAGATAACAACAGTAAACTGAGCACGAGGAAAACGTTCAAGTAGCCAGGTCACAATCCTTAAACCAAACAAGGACCGGGGTTGCAGCCCTTGACCTGAATAGAAACCCGTCTCAAATACTATTGGTACAAAAAGATAATAAACGAAGAGAGGACACAGAACTGCTCCGGGAGCCAGGTTACAACCCTTAAACCGAACAAGGATCGGGGTTGTAACCCTTCGCCTGGACAGAACTGGACCCCTCATCTTTATTGCTAAGGCCAGTATAAATAATCATGGTATTAAGATATGGTAAAACATGACGAACATGGCATGGGGTTGCAATAAGACAATAAATGAAGAGAGGACACAGAACTGCTCCGGGAGCCAGGTTACAACCCTTAAACCAAAAAAGGACCGGGGTTGTAACCCTTTGCCTGAACAGAACTGGACCCCCGATCGTTATTGTTAAGGCAAGCATCAATAATCATGTCATGTCACCATCATGCACAGGATCAGGATAAGACTAAGCTGGAATAAAGTCCATCCAATCAATCACGGCCAATCAAGAGTACGGCTTGATACTTTTAACTAACTAGGGTTATCACAGGCCTAGTTACTAGCAAGATACAATAAGATTATCCCAACAGCCACAAGTCCTGCAGACCATCCGGTTATCTAGGTCGAATGTCCGTTTATGAAGAATGCAATACGTGACTGTGTGCTGGAAATGTGCCATACTCGTCGGTAGGCTACAAGTCCACTTAATGCGCCCAGATAACGGGATTGCCTGTGGCTGGAAATCTCTTCATGTCTACTAAATTATTCTAGTTTATTAGCCTTAGTCAATTACTGTAGGTATCCCTGACCGTGGTACTCAGGAATCCCTATCCTAGACATGATACAAGACAGTACTGGTTTATTTGTACAAACGCAATCGCCTACGGTGTCCAAGTCATTCATACTTGTCATGTCAGGCTAGCTGTCGTAACAGCATGTCATAATATATCATGTCAGTTTGCTTGTCGAGAGTGCGCCACGGCGGACCACTATCGTGTTCAGGAAATATGCCAAAATTTACATGTTATAAACATAAATATGATACGTGAATTTAATAATAATAATAATACATAACAATAATAATAATAATAAAGAAAAGACAGTGGAGAGAGCCGTGCGGCTAGGGGAACAGGGGAGCCTATGCGGCTGAGGACAGCGCGCTTATGCGGCTGGACGTGGGCAGGCGCTTGCGGCTCAGGAAGGAGGAGTCTATGCGACCGAGGGGAGCAATGTCATACGGCTCAAGAAGGAACTCAGGCTTATGCGGCTGGAAGTGATGCGGGGCTCATGCGGCAGCGGAGAACTCAGGGTTATGTGGCTGCGGAAGGGAAGGGACTTATGCGGCTCAAAAGAGCGCGCTCATGCGGCTGAAGGACATCACTGCATATGCTGCTGCGGAGCTTGCGAGCCTTATACGGCTCGGTTGAGCAGTGCCATGCGGCTCGATCAATAAGTTCATGCGGCTCAGAGTAGCCTCGGCCTTATGCGGCTGAGAAGGGTCGGGGCTTATGCGGCTGGGTTTAGTCAAGCCTATGCGGCTGCAAGTGTTTAATATTCATGCGGCTGGACGTGCTGAGGCTCGATGCGGCTGGATAGAGACAGAAGTCTATGCGGCTGGAAATTGCCCAGGCTCATGCGGCTGGAAGAACACTTGCCGCATAAAATACGGTCAAGAACTGTTCTTCTTCTTCAAATTTCCGAGAAGAAGAACACCATAAAGCCATACTTTCCAAGCTCCACAAAACCTTCATCCAGAGTCCAAATCCGGACTTCCATAGGTCAAAATAGGGCAGAATAAAATTTTCTACAACATGGAACCATCAAAACTTAGAAATAACAATGTTAAGTATATCAAAACCCAAGAAATCTGAAAATACTATAAACTTAACTCTACACAAATTGAGCCATGGAAGTTAGAAATGCTAAGTACTAAAGTTTGTTAGAATCTCGAGAGGAAGAGAATGGAACAATAAAAAAAAGTTCCTCCATAAAGCAAGCTATACTTGCCTAAGGTCTCTCTCTCTCTCTCCTGGTGGTTGAAAAAGTAATGGTGGAGAAGAAGTAGTAATTGAAGAGAGAGAATGAGGGAATGGGTTAATAAAGGATGATGGTGGTGGTAGGTATGGGTTCTCCCCTTGGTTCATGATGAACCAAGGCAACCTAAGCCTAGCCGAACCAACCCAAAATAGACCAAGCCATATAATGCCAAAATAAGCCAAACAAGGAATCATGCAATACAAGATAAAATACGTACACGTATTTTAAAATACGTAATACAAACTATAGGCATTACAACTCTGCCCACCTTAAAAGAATTTTGTCCTCGAAATTTAATTAAGAGATTAGAGGGACAAGAACAAGCTATACTATTCACAGGCAAGTTATAACTAAGCAACCAATCAGGCAATCAAGTACTTATTCATGCAAGCAAGGAATCGAAGGCATGAGGCATAAGAAAGATATTATACCTCACGAGTCAAACAGGTCGGGATATCGCGATCGGATATCATCCTCACGCTCTCATGTTGACTCACCCAAAGAGTGATGACCCCAAGCAACTCGGACTAACTTGATAGTCTTGTTCTTGAGTGTCTTCTCTCTTCGGTCCAATATAGACACGGGCCCCTCCTCATACGAAAGGTTGGTACCAACAACCAATTCTGAATGATCCTTGATGTGGCTCGGGTCCGGGATATACCGTCGCAGTTGGGATACATGGAACACATTATGTACCTCACATAGCGACGGCGGAAGAGCGGGACGATAGGATACATCTCTTACTCGCTCAAGAATATCGAACGGTCCGATATAAGTAGGACTAAGCTTTCCCCGTACGCCGAAACGAATGACACCATGGTTAGGCGAAATCCTCAGGAATACGTGGTCGCCGATAGAGAACTCAAGAGGACGCGGATGAGAATCGGCCTAATGACGCTGACGATCTTGTGCAACTCGAAGATGATCTCGGACTCTTCTGACCACCTCAACTGTCTGAGCAATCATTTCTGGACCGAACATCTGCCTCTCCCCAACATCATCCCAAGCTAGCGGGGATCTGCACTTCCTGCCATACAGTGCCTCGAACGGTGCCATCTGGATACTAGCTTGGAAACTATTATTGTATGAGAACTCCACCAGGTGTAGGTGATCTTCCTACGAACCACCGAAGTCGAGTGTACATGACCATAACATATCTTCAAGAGTCTGGATTGTGCACTACGACTGGCCATCTGTCTGCGGGTGATAAGCCGAGCTGAACTGGAGGCGAGTCCCCAAACTCTCTTGCAAGTTGTGCCAAAAGTGCAACGTAAACCTTGAATCTCGGTTCGAGGTGATACTGACTGGTACTCCATGCATCCTGACTACCTGCCTGAGGTACATCTCTGCCAGCTGAGTCGTCGACAGACCAACTCTGAACGGAAGAAAGTGGGCCACCTTCGTGAGCCGGTCAACTATAACCCAAATAGCATCTCGACCAGCTGGGGATCTAGGCAATCCAGTCACGAAATCCATGGTTACATGCTCATACTTCCATTCTGGAATTGGCAAGGGTTGAAGAAGTCCAGCCGGCCTCTGATGTTCAGCTTTAACTTGTTGGCAAACCAAACATCGAGAGACAAACCGGGCAATCTCCCTCTTCATGCCATTCCACCAAAAGTGCTGGCGGATATCACGGTACATCTTCGTGCCACTGGGATGAATAGAATACTGCGAACTGTGGGCCTCTGTCATGATCTCCTGTCTGATGTCTCCACTGGATACACAAAGACGCTTACCATGTCGAAGTGTACCGTCTTCATGGATACATAACTCTAGTCTTCGTCCTGCCTCACACTCTGCTCTGAGTCGCTGAAGCTTGGAAACTGCTGACTGCGCCATCCGTATCCTCTCGACTATGCTGGACTGAACCTGCATGCTGGCCATCAATGCCACATTGGAAGGGAGGACAACTTCTATTCCCATCTTCTGAAGATCGGCTAATAACTTCGGCTGTACTGTGAGAAAATAAACTCCAGCTCTCCTGCTCAATGCATCTGCAACAACGTTGGCCTTCCCAGGATGATACTACAAGTTGATATCATAATCCACAAGCAGCTCTAGCTATCTCCTCTGACGCATGTTGAGATCCTTCTAGGCGAACACAAACTTCAGACTCTTGTGGTCGGTAAAAACCTCTACCCTATCTCCATATAAGTAGTGCCTCCAAAGCTTAAGTACAAACACTACTGCTGCCAGCTCCAAGTCATAGGTTGGGTAATTCCTCTTATGATTACGAAGTTGTCGTGACGCATAAGCTATTACCTTCCCATGCTGCATCAGAACACATCCTAAACCTCTGCCCGAAGCATCACAATACACTGAGAATCCTCCGGTTCCATCTGGAAGCGTGAGAATAGGAGCCATCATCAAGCCTCGCTTCAACCTCTCAAAAGAATCTTGGCACTCTGCTGTCCAAGCAAACTGCACATCCTTGTAGGTCAACTGGGTCAATGGCACTGAAATTCGAGCAAAGTCTGAAACAAATCGTCGGTAGTAGCCGGCTAAGCCAAGAAAACTGCAAATTTCTGCCACTGTGCTAGGTACCGGCCACGTTTCAATGGCCACGATCTTCTGGGGATCCACTTCAACTCCTCCTCGGGTGATGATATGACCCAAGTACGAAATGCGATCGAGCCAGAACTCGTATTTACTGAACTTGGCATACAATTGGTGCTCTCTGAGAATCTGAAGAACCACACGGAGATTCTGTTCATGCTCCGCCTCACTCTTACTGTAGACTAGGATGTCGTCTAGGAACACAATCATGAACTGATCCAAATAAGGCATAAAGATACGATTCATGAGGTCCATGAATACTGCCGGCATATTGGTTGCTCCAACTCCCAATGCCCATACCTAGATCAGAAAGCTGTCTTCGGGATGTCCTGCTCTCTGACTCTGATCTGATGGTATCCTGACCGCAAGTCGGTCTTTGAGAATACTTCTGCCCCCTTGAGTTGATCAAACAAGTCATCTATCCTCGGGAGAGGGTATCTGTTCTTGATTGTCACTGAGTTCAAGGTACGATAATCTACACATAATCTGGATGTACCATCCACCTTTTTCAAAAGAAGCATCGGGGCTCCCCAAGGCGATCCACTAGCACGAATGAATCCCTTGGTTCTGAGTTCTTCAATCATCTTGTACAATATCTCTAGCTCTGACGGTGCCATCCTGTAGACTCTCTCCGACACTGGAGCTGTCCCGAGAATCAAGTCGATGGTAAACTCGATCTCTCGCTCTGGTGGCATCCCTGGAAGCTCTTCTGGGAAAACATCTGGAAACTCTTCAACAATTCGGGGTAACTGTATTGCGGCTACTGCCATCCGCAACACTGGAGGAGAAGGTTCAACTTCGCCTCGGGAGATGTCACGACCCGCACCCTAGAGTAAGGGGATGAGACGTAGGTACGTCCAGCCTACGCCGTAGTGTCGGTGGTAGAACGCTGTCCTAGGTCAACATCTAACAATATAAAGGTACCTGTACAGTATATACTCCCCGAATGGAGGTGACATAGCAGATACAGTCTCAATCACAACTACGGTAGAGCATGATAAAAGATAGATAGATAAATAGATAAGAACAGAATAAAATCCACAGAGAATACAATCCAGGTAATTATAAGTGTCTAAAATAAATACATATCCCAAATAACATCTCAGAATCTCAATACAGTAATCCAGAAAAGATAAATAAGACATCCTAATCTAGGGGAGTGTCATCAACTGCTAGTGGGTCCAAGTCACAAGTGATGTCTAAAACTGCACCATGAGGGGTAGACACCAGAGCCTCATCATTCACTGTAAAATTTTCAACAGGTCCAGTCAGGACAGGAGCGAGTACAGTACATCTCAATAAAATCATAACAGGTTAGGAAATATAAACATGCTAGAGAGTAAGATACAGGAAACTGAAGAACAACATGATGTAAAAAGAGAGAGACTGTAAGTAAATAGCTACAGTATATAGAGAACTAACAGTGCTAGTGATTCAGAGCACAAGATGGTTATGTAAACGGCACGATGTTGTACACGAGTAATCTAAAGAGGGCGTACACGAGTAATCTATTGGATTGATTACATAACCGCTTCTACTCCCCCGCCCCAATCAATATACAAGTATCTAGCCAAGTTATGTTATTGTACACGAAGGTCATGTGAATACATAATTATACACGATTTTACACGTTTCGTACACGAATGTCACGAATACAAAGAGTACACGATGCTCATGATAAAGTACACGAGCACGAAATACCCGATGTATCCGCTAAGAGGATAACATCGCACGACAAGATCCATATAGTACTAATCCGTGTTTCCAACGTGTCAGCATCATGTAAAGTAATCTAAAGCAGAAAATATAATCCTAAACAAGATATGAAATGATCAGAGAATGTACTCGCCTGTATCCTGAGTATCTGTAGAGTATCTACTGTCCGAGGAGTGGTGTTTGTCTCCTATAGAACAGTACAAGTCACTATAAGTCTAAAATGATAATAAGATGCATTACAATGTATTCTATATGAATCTAGGTCAATCTAGACTAAAGTCAACTCTCGGTCAACTCTAGTCAACTAAACTAGTCAAACTAGGTCAAATCTAAGCCAGACAAGTCTCACTAGACCTAACTAGTCTATTCTAGCAAGCAGACACCATTTCTAGACTATACCAGTCAGCTAGACTCTATACTGGTATGCAGACACACCATAGGCCATGAGCCCTAGGCTACAGGCCCATTAGGCAATATCATGCCTAAAACCAACCACATATCACAATTACACATATCAATATATGTATCTAATATAATATAGTGCACAAATTATAACATATAGGCAACCTATAATATGCATCTCATATATATATATATATATATATATATATATATATATATATATATATATATATATATATATATATATTTTTTATATATATATATATATATATATATATATATATATATATATATATATAATATATATATATATATATATATATATATATTTTTTTATACATATATATACATAGAAGGATGTATATATATATATATATATATATATATATATATATATATATATATATATATATATATATATATATATATATATATATATATATATATATATATATATATATATATATATATATATAGAATATATATATATATATAGAATATAAAAAAAAAAAAAAAATATATATATATATATATAGAATATATATATATATAAGGATGTATATAGTATATATATATATATATATATTAAAAAAAAATATATATATATATATATATAGAAGGATGTATATATACATATACATAGAAGGATAGGAAATAGGCAAGTGATTGTGTACATGTGTGTTGGGGGTTGATATGAAAGTGTCAAAGCAAATTAGAGTGTGTGTGTTGTGAGACAAGAGAGTGTCATGTGTAACAAGTGTCATGAGAGTGTTATATATACATATATATATATATATATATATATATATATATATATATATATATATATATATATATATACATATACATAGAAGGATAGGAAATAGGCAAGTGATTGTGTACATGTGTGTTGGGGGTTGATATGAAAGTGTCAAAGCAAATTAGAGTGTGTGTGTTGTGAGACAAGAGAGTGTCATGTGTAACAAGTGTCATGAGAGTGTTATAGAGCATATAGATACCTGTGTGTGTAAACAGAAAATAGGAAAAACAGGGAGGTGAATAAGCTAACATGTGAAACTAGTGACAGTGTCATGTGGGCATGTGTGTGTATATGTAGTAACCTGTGGACAGTGAGTGTACATTTGTGTGAGAGTGAGAGTGAGGCAATGTGGCATGGTGTAGACTGGAAAACAGTGAACAAAACCCAGGTTTTAGTATTCAGGAACATGAGAACTAAATGACAGTTAGGACGTGGCATGTGAGCATGGTGTCTGAATAGATAGGAAACAGTGTACAACTCAGGTTGCTATGACAGTTCATATCCATTTGAAAACCCTTCAACCCATGACAACATCTAACATAACAGTCAACTCAATGTGAACCCAATGTAATCATGTAAAAGTAACATTAAAATCAGTTAGAAATTGGACTTAGAGTTAGCAATCAATTTCTAAATCTGAAAAAAAAAGTGAACCATAAATCTCAGTTTTGGCATATTAGGGATATTTCAAATGACAGTTTATATGGGAATCAATTTGACAGTTTAACAGTTCATTGAAATCCATTCCCAGGTTACGAAAATTCATGTGACAGTTAACAAATGAAACAATGAGCTAACAATATGGTGTAACCTGAAAATCAGTGATATGGGAAACTGAAAATACATCTCAGGTTATTAAGAAAACTCTTTGACAGTTCATAAGGAATGAAATAAATCTCAGGTATCTAGATAACCAATCCACATTTCAGTTTAGAATAGGAATCAAGTTCAGTTCTAATTCTCAGAAAATAGGAAGAGATAGGATATCATCATATCAGTTGCAATGTGATGAGTGAATAATGCAAGCAACCATGTGTGTGTGTAAATGTGTGAGTATAATGTGAAGTGTGCGAGCTGTTAAGGTGAGTGTCCTGTGTGTATAGGGCTTAGCTTAAATACATTTGTGTGACAACAAGTGAAATGATATTGTTTCCAGGTTAGCAACAGTTTACAGTTGGCCATTCAGTATTTTAGAAATCAGCTTGAAAACTCAGGATTTCAGGAAAGTGGAAAAGTACAAACACAATGCAACACACAACTCTAACCAATCTAGCACATGAACTATATAGCCTAACATTATATTCAGTTTTAACCATTCACATATTGAAACCTGGAAATGAATGTTTATATCTAATCATATCAATTCGAAATCAAATCCCACTCTCAGGAAACAACAGTATATGCAGGAAAACAGTTAAATCAATGAAATCCCAAACAACAATCAAACTCGAATCAAAATAGAGAATAGGGTGTACAGGCATAGGGACATGTCCCTCGTGTCCAGGGAGGGTCCCTCGTGTCCAGGAATTGGGACACATTGTGTCCAAACTAACATTCAAAATTTCAGAAAACTGGAAAAAAATACTTATCGTGCAGCCATGTCGATCGACCTAGGTCACGACACGAAGCACGTGAGGTCTCGTGCATGTGTCCATAGGTAGATGAGGTCTCAGGCTAGAGGGTCGACACCCTGTATCGAGTCCTAGGCGTGTCAGTGTCCGATACGAATACCGTATCAGTAGGGAAAACCTGTGTGCACAGTTCGTGTACAAAATCAGTGCGGGAGCAATTACTCCTCCGACACGACACAAGACGACACGAGACTCAAGGGGTATGATGTCAATCACTGCCCCTTGGTCTGTGCTAAGTGGCAGGCCGCCACGTGGCGTGTCGTGTCCACAGTGACACTCGGGGAGCAGGGCACTACTACCGTGCGGGAACGTGCGTGTTTACGTGTCCAAACCGATACGACACAACACGATGGTCACCTTAGTCCAACAGAAATTGATAAGCGACATCAAACCCAAAATTTCTATTCAAACAAAAACAGCAAACAAGAACGAAATACCCATTGTGGTATTTCGTCGAACACCTAGTATGCCCACTGATACGTGTCTGATACGGATACGTATTGGACACGAATCCTAACAATCCCTATACCAACAGTTAGGGTAGACCTAGGGCTTCCTATATATGTAATTAGAACACCATTTTATGGAGTGGTTTCGAAATTACCTATGGGTTTGAAATGGCTCAAAAAGCTCCAATGTGAGTGGTTCCTCAAGCTACCAAAACTCCTTCAAATTGGTCCTTTCCTGAAATTTATCACCATAGCCACAGAGAGCACAGTAATTAGAACCTATTGCAAGAAATTAGGAAAAAAAAGGAGTTGAAATAGAGGAGTTATGGATTGGGGAAGAAAGGGGTTTACCTCTATTTCTAAACTTGCTATTTCCTAAAGGAGGCTAGCCCTAGGTGGTAGAGACATTAAATAGGGGTGTGGAACCCTAGGTGGCTGGCCATAAATGCTAGGGTTAGGGTTTTATTTTCACTAATTGGGTTATGGGCCTCTATGGGCCTTAAGCCATAAGTCATGGTTCATGAAATCACTAGTCATAATCTAACATATTCATTATCCCTATTTTCTCCAAATTAATCCTAATGACTAGAGTATCATTAACTTAGGTCAAACTAGGGTTTCATAATCTAACCAAGTGGTCATGACTAGGGTTAGCTTCTAGGACAGTCTCCAAAGTCACCATGAGTCAAAGTCAAGAATAGCACTAAATTAAATTATACCAAAAATCACTTAAATTCCAATAATTCTAATTAATACTAACTAACACTAACCATGGTTAGCTAAGACTATCTATGACTAATCTAGGTTAGGTCCAAACTAAGTTAGGCTAATCACAATACATGGCAATCAATTAAATAATATTAAAATCACACCATTCTTAATAATATATTAAATTCCAAATAATATATATTAAATTTAATTAAATTCAATATGACAAAATACCCTCAAACTGGAAATGATAAATGAAACACCCTAATCACATAGCTAGGCTCTAGGTCAAGCTGTCTCTAGTGTTACTCTAGCAAAATACCAAAATTACAAGTCTTGGTTTAAATAGTTTAAAAATGATTAAAAATCACCAAAAATATAATATAAAATAAATATCAATAAATAATAATTATAATTATAAAATTTTAAAATTACCCTCATCTGGAAAACTGGGTGTTACAGGAGAAGGAAAACTCCGGCTCGCCTGGAATGCTAAAAACAACCCTGCCAATGTGGCAGTCTATCCTAGCATACTGGTCCCTCAACCAATCCATCCCTAAGACCACATCATAATCGGCCATCGAGAACTCTATCAATCTAGCGGGGAACTCTCTACCGCTAACTACGATCCAACACGAGGAAAACACTCTATCTACTCCCACAAGTCCGTTACCAGTAAGTATATTGAGCCTTACTGTTAATGACTCAGGCTCCAATCCTACTCGTGTCGCGAATCGTGCAGGCATAAATGAATACGAGGCACCAGAATCAAATAATACTAAAGCTGGAAGGGTGTTGACGAGAATAGTACCTACCACTACCTCTCTTGGTGCTAATCCTTCTTCTTCCATGGTCAAGGCCAGCACTTGACCATGTCCTCTGGGTGCAGGTCCCCTCTGCTAACAATTTCTCTGCCTGCTCTGGATTAGGGCTTGGGCTTGGGTATACTGCTACGGTTTCTACTACTGGAATTCCTGGGCCTGCATCGATAATGGCCTCGGGAACGAATACTACAGCAGCTGCTGCTGGACTGGTGCTGGTCTTCTAACTGAAGGACTAGAGAAGGCCGACGAACTCCTCCTGTTCGGGTAATTCCCAACCCTGTGGACCGGGGCACCACAAACCAAGCATAAACCCTGTGCTCTACGACACTCTGATACCACATGCCCTGGCTTCCCGCAGCGTGAACATCCCACTGCGGAAGACTGCTTCTGCTTCTGCTACTGAGGGTGCATCGGGGTGGAATGCTGAACCGACGTAACTGAGGCCGCCCGCCTCGGAGCTCCAATGGTCAAAGCCCTGGCTGTCGGGGCTGGTGCTGATGACTGATTCATCTGGCCGTGAGATCGCTTCCGACCTCCGGTTCTATCCACGATCCTTTGGGAGGTATACTCATGCCTCCGGGCTGCTCTCAATACTGCATCAAAAGTCTGATGCTCAAACTGCTCCATCTCCAATAAAATCTCTAGGTGGAGCCCCTGCTGGAACCGCTGGGCTCTATCGAACTTGGTCGCCACCAAGGTGGGAGCAAACCGACTAAGCCTGGAGAACTCGACCGCATATCTATCGACCGTCCTGCCCATCTGCTTCAGATTGGTGATCCTCGTCTATAGATTATACCGAGCTACAGCATCGAAGTACTTGGTCTGGAATCTCTCCCTGAATACTGCCCATGAAATAGGGGCCACTAATCTATCGGCCTGTGCTGTCCACCAGCTGCGGGCAAGATCTAGTAACTACAGGCACGCTACGGCTACCTTCTCATTCTCTGGAGTCCTGACTGCTCCTAGAATCACCTCTGTGTCCTGAAGCCATGCATCTGCAGCGATCGCATCTTTACTATCGTCGAAGAAGGGAGGGTTCAAGCACTTGAAGCTGTTGGCCGTACTGTTACCCTGATGACCTCCTCTGGTCAAAGCATCTGCCACCGCCTTGTACAAGGCATCTCCTCGACTATCCTGGGAAGCTAATAATGACCTGATGAGACCCACCAAAGTGCCATCATCAGGCTCTGCATGCTGGACGGGCTGAACTGGTGGCTCTCCTCCAGTAGGCATGACTTTGAAGGCTACTCCTGAATGCTGGACTTGATCTCCAGGTTGCTGCTGGTCCGCCGGAGGTGCTCTGTCTTGCTGATCGGCAGGTCCATGAATAATACCGCTGAAGAAAATGACATAGGGAACAATAAGGAAGGACCAGGACAGATCAACGATACAAGCATGTGATCAGGTCAAGATTACAGGGATTCAGAAGATACGAGCAGAGATCAAGGGCGAGTACTGATTGAGACATCTATTCGATAAACTCTCACATATCTTGATTTACAAGACCTGCATGGGCCACCACTTTAACCATGTCACATCCTCGAACCAAAATACTGGAGAGCGGGGGCAGACATAGCCAGCTACGTATATTGAAGTACAACCCACCTCGCTATACGGTCATGGCTGTCTAGATACATGGGGGTTTAACTACAAGCCATCAGTCTCCTATAGTCAAGAACAAGCCTATTGTCTCAATCACAAGCAAGTAAGTAAATGTTACAAGATGCCAGAGCACCAAATATATAATAGCAAGGCATCCCATAATTTATATATTCGGATGATCGTAAAGCTAGTCGTACAAAAAGTTAGGACTAGCAAGAGTTTCAGTCATACATGATCAACCCTAGGATTTGTCAATCATGTTATAACCCGTAGGCAGACAGTAAATAAAGGTGCAATATGAGCTAACAAGTGCTCGTCGACTAAACGCCTCAAAAGAATAATTTTATAATAAAGTGGAAGAACAAAAAAAACCCACTCGTTGCCAGGGTTACGCCTGGTGGTCACCATCTGGCTGGAAGGTTGGTAGATCCTCTGGTGCTGCTCCGATATCTGGCCACACAAAACTAGCTGGGTCAGACCCCAGAAAGAGTAAGTGCCATAAAGGAGGCTTCACTTAGGAACTAAAACCAGCATATCACAATGAAATATTAAAGATAGATAATAACTAAAGAACTGATGATAATAGAGATATCAACAGTAAACTGAACACGAGAAAACTATTCAAGTAGCCAGGTCACAACTCTTAAACCAAACAAGGACCGGGGTTGCAGCCCTTTACCTGAATAGAAACCCGTCTCAAATACTATTGGTACAGAAAGACAATAAACGAAGAGAGGACACAGAACTGCTCCGGGAGCCAGGTTATAACCCTTAAACCAAACAAGGACCGGGATTGTAACCCTTCGCCTGAATAGAACTGGACCCCTGATCTTTATTGCTAAGGCTAGTATAAATAATCATGGTATTAAGATATGGTAAAACATGACGAACATGGCACGGGATTGCAATAAGATAATAAACAAAGAGAGGACACAGAACTGCTCCGGGAGCCAGTTACAACCCTTAAACCAAACAAGGACCGGGGTTGTAACCCTTCACCTGAACAGAACTGGACCCCCGATCGTTATTGTTAAGGCAAGCATCAATAATCATGTCATATCACCATCATGCACAGGATCAGGATAAGACTAAGCTGGAATAAACTCCATCTAATCAATCACAGCCAATCAAGAGTACAGCTTGATACTTTTAACTAACTAGGGTTATCACAGGCCTAGTTACTAGTAAGATACAATGAAATTATCCCAACAGCCACAAGCCCTGCAGACCATCCGGTTATCCAGGTCGAATATTCGTTTATGAAGAATGTAACACGTAACTGTGTGCTGGAAATGTGCCCTACTCGTCGGTAGGCTACAAGTCCACTTAATGCGCCCAGACAATATTATTACCTGTGGCTGGGAATCTCTTCATGTCTACTGAATTATTCTAGTTTATTAGCCTTAGTCAATTACTGTAGGTATCCCTGACCGTGGTACTCAGGGATTTCTATCCTAAACATGATACAAGACAGTACTGGTTTATTTGTACAAATGCAATCGCCCTCGGTGTCTAATTCATTCATACTTGTCATGTCATGCTAGTCGTAATAGCATGTCATGATATATCATGTCAGTTTGCTTGTCGAGAGTGCACCACGACGGACCACTATCGTGTTTAGGAAATATGCCAAAATTTACATATTATAAACATAAATATGATACGTGAATTTAATAATAATAATAATACATAACAATAATAATAATAAAGAAAAGACAGTGGAAAGAGCCATGTGGCTAGGGGAACAGGGAAGCCTATGCGGCTGAGGACAGCGTGCTTATGCGGCTGGACGTGGGCAGGCGCATGCGGCTCAGGAAGGAAGAGTCTATGCGGCCGAAGGGAGCAATGTCATGCGGCTCAAGAAGGAACTCAGGCTTATGCGACTGGAAGTGATACGGGGCTCATGCGACAGCGGAGAACTCAGGGTTATGCGGCTGCGGAAGGGAATGAACTTATGTGGCTTAAAAGCGCGCGCTCATACGGCTGAAGGACATCACTGCATATGTGGCTGCAGAGCTTACGAGCCTTATGCGGCTCGGTTGAGCAGTGCCATGCGGCTCGATCAATAAGTTCATGCGACTCAGAGTAGCCTCGGCCTTATGCGGCTGAGAAGGGTCGGGGCTTATGCGGCTGGGTTTAGTCAAGCCTATGCGGCTGCAAGTGTTTAATATTCATGCGGCTGGACGTGCTGAGGCTCTATGCGGCTGGATAGAGACAGAAGTCTATGCGGCTGGAAATTGCCCAGGCTCATGCGGCTGGAAGAACACTTGTCGCATGAAATACGGTCAAGAACTGTTCTTCTTCTTCTAATTTCTGAGAAGAAGAACACCATGAAGCCATGCTTTCCAAGCTCCACAAAACCTTCATCCATAGTCCAAATTTGGACTTTCATAGGTCAAAATGGGGCAGAATGAAATTCTTTACAACATGGAACCATTAAAACTTAGAAATAACAATGTTAAGTAGATCAAAACCTAAAAAATCCAAAAATACTATAAACTTAAATCTACACAAATTGAGCCATGGAAGTTAGAAATGCTAAGTACAAAAGTGTGTTAGAATCTCGAGAGGAAGAGAATGGAACAATAAAAAGGAAGTTCCTCCATGAAGCAAGCTACACTTGCCTAAGCTCTCTCTCTCTCTCTCTCTCTCTCTCTATCTCCCTCTCCTGGTGGTTGAAGAAGTAATGGTGGAGAAGAAGTAGTAATTGAAGAGAGAGAATGAGGGAATGGGTTAATAAAGGATGATGGTGGTGGTAGGTAAGGGTTCTCCCCTTGGTTCATGATGAACCAAGGCAACCCAAGCCTAGCCGAACCAACCCAAAATAGATTAATCCTTGTAATGCCAAAATAAGCCAAGCAAGGAATCATGCAATACAAGATAAAATACGTACACGTATTTCAAAATACGTAATACGAACTATAGGTATTACAGTGACCCATTGTTGGGTCTTTATGGATTTGTTGGTTTATGTATTTATTTTATCCCGGGTATGACTATTTGTGTTATTTTATGTTGAATATTATCGGACACACTTTTTATAGCCGTTTGGTAGTGGATTTGTATCCACCCGGCTATTTCTTATCTTTCTGACCGTTCGATTCTATTTATTTGATTATTGGTAGTGCATTATTATTATTTGTCTCTATATTGGTTTACCGGTGTTGAGTGTTCCACCGAAGGGGTCAGCGAACCGAAGGAATCCGATGGAAGGTTGTTCTGGGTCTATTATTTGCAAACTGAAACTCTAAATGCAGGTATAATATTTTTAATGTAACTGTTATTTATATGAAATGCATACTGCCTGCTGTTTTATTTTACAATTTTTTTAGAATTAGCGACATTCAGCGACGCACACGTACGTCGCTAGAACGTCACAAACCTGAGAATCCAATATCGCTAATCGTCATAGTATCAGGACGTCGGTATTCAAGTATCGTAACGTCGCAAAAAAGATGACGTGGCAACCAAACAATTCTCAAATATGGAGTCGGATGCGTCGTTAATCACTAATTTAACGTCGCTAAAATTTGAACAGACAGCGACAATCAGCAACGAAAAGTTACGTCACTAATTAGCAATGTTGTTGGCAATAAATGTCGCTAATACTAGCGACGTAGTGCGTCGCTGATCTACGTCGCTATGGCGACGAATAGCGACGTTTTCGCTAATAGCGACCATGAATAACGCGACATGCCTGAAACGTCGTAAATTCGTCGCTGTTTTTAGTTAGCGACGTTTCATAGCTGTTTAGCGATGTCGTTTGGCGTCGCTAATATGAGATATTTTGGTAGTGATTAGAGTTACAGTTCTAAATTAGTGCCTTATTCATCAAAATTGTTGCGATACGTAGAATATTAGCTATGGATGATAAGCATAGTCATAGGAATGTTGTTAAGGGTCGTGTACAGGATCGAGGCATGCATGTGTATAGATTCAAGATAGGGTATCCTAAGGGGTATATCAGTATGTCTACATATTGTTGCAGGATGGAAGGTGCGGTATCAAGAGTATTAGGTAGTGGTGTATCAAGTTGTGTAGCGAGTCGTGCATCGGCGTTCCAGTTACCAGTTCCTGATTATGCTCAGGAGGATTGCTTGGAAGCCGTTTGCCAATGTGTTCACATAAACAAAGATGTCCATATAGTATATCAGTTAAATATGTACATGTGTCCTATCTGTAGGGGATATGTGTGTGTATTCGGGACAGACCAGAGTCTAATGGGGGTATATAGGTATTGTAGAGTACATATCCTACATATTAGAGTTCTAGATTTTAGTAAGTTTGGGGCAAACCTTTGTGTGTAGGTGCAGAACAATAGGAGCACAAGCATCAGTTGTTACTTGGGGAAACATGAAAACTGCAGCGGGATGCAGCAGCCTGTGTGCAGGCTATAATGCAGTTGGTAGTATCTGTATAATTTGGTAGGTGTAGCAGCCAACAGGCAAGGAATAGTGTGGGTTGGGGGAAAGACTACAGCATCAAGGTTATAGTTGCAAAGAAATATGCAGCAAGTAGCTTGAAGCAGCATCAACAACAAGCATTAGAAGCTACAACAGAGAAACATGCATTAATTTCTTTAGGACGCACCATGGGTAGCAGGCAGTCCCAGGTTTGGATGGCAATATAGGTGTGTCTATATAGTGTGTTTTTCTATGTGCATATAAGTAGAAATTATATATGTAGGTGTCAGTTGGATGAATATGTGCGAGTGTATCCAAGGGCAGTATTAGCTTCTGCAGTTAGGAGCAGTGGCTGCAGTAGGTAATTAAGTGCAGGCAGTTAGGGAGCTAGATGTGTAGGTAGTTAGGGAGAGTGCAGTTGTTAACAAAGGATATGTATATGTGTCAAATTGTCCTGTCGAGTGTCCAGTGTGTGTCTTTATAGGATTAGAAAGCAGAGGCGATTGCAGTAAGCATACTGTAGTTCCCTACATGTGGATTAATATCATATACACATACATAGGGATGCACAGTTTTATTGGAAAAGATCTACTTCAGTCATATGGGTGTGTACAGGTTGAGAGAAAACTGTAGTCATCAGCAGATGCATGTAATTGCAGCATCAACTACATAGCAAGCAGCATATGGGTGGTATCAATATAGTGTATGATTGTCATAGGTAAGTGCAATAGAAAGAGTATCATATATGGGATATAAGTGAGTTTCTCGAGTATCATGGTATCTTAGTGCCTAGATAGGGAATCCTATAAGTAAGCGAGGAGGGTATCCTAGTGCCATTAGATGTGCGATTGATTGTGCACCAGTTGCGAGGAACTGCAGGCTGAAAACAAACTTGTGTGTGAGGGATATGTAGATAACTGGGAGAGGAGAAGTATCCTAGGGTTGTCCTGTGTGCAGCTGCTAATGCAACATAAATTAGGGCAGGGGCAGTAACCCCAGTAGGTAGCAGCAACATGAGTGATGTATATATATATATATATATATATATATATATATATATATAAAATATATATATATATGATTAACATACCAATTAAGTAATAGTGAACTGAAAGTCCTACCTATCTGGTTATGATACAAGTAGAGAGAGAGAGAAAAAATGACCTAAAAACCTAACAAGTGAATGGATAGGTTTGTTTTTTATTTTAAATTATTTATTGACATTATAAATATATAATTAGGTTACTTGGACCTCGATACTAAATCTGGTCCGTACCATCAGCTCAGGACGACAAACGAGTATATTCTCTGACAGTTTCCATTCTTGGCAGCTTCTATGATTCATATCTATAGTACTATTTTACTTGAATTCTTGTCTTGATTCTCGACACGGTGGTTACACATAAGGGTATTTATGGATTCATTTTGAGTACATTTTTTCTATTGGAGTGGCTTATCAGGGCTCTCTTACATGCATCACTTATATTCATCTAGCTGGTCTTATATTTTAGATCCATTAGTGCTAGTCGGGTGAGAAAATATCTTAGTAGACATGTGAACATTCCTAAATCATGAACCACTCCGTCAGGTTCAAATTGGAATGATAGCACTCACACACTTCACGTATGGGATCTCGTATTTATCCCTAGTCGTTCACATGTCAAAAGTGGTATTTTAACACACTAGATAGGTACAGTTTTTCTCGTTCCACTTTACAAATTGCTAGTTACGTGTATTATATGCTTTAATTACTATTCTCACTTACATACTCGTCATTGTTGTCATGCTTATCTATTTCACTCTATGTTCTGTACCAGGATTCTATGCTTTTATGTTCATCATGTATTTTATTACTATTTACTTATTTATAGTCTTTATCATTTATTGGAACTGATGTTAGAGTTGTATTCGTCCAATCCTGACTGGATAATGTTTTTCAGGTAATGAGGTCGAGGACATGTGTTCTACCCATTATGGAACGCAGGAGAACCATGGAGTTGACCCAACAGAAATATAGTTGGCTAATAGCTAGATGTAGCCTAGTTTTGTTTCCTTAGCATTTGACCGAATTTGCCTCCAAATTTAGTCGACTATTTGAATAATTGATATATTGATCATGTAGTTATTTCCTGGAATTCATTTATTTCTTTGAATTGAAGATTATTATTTCTTTTCATTATATTCTATTGTACGATTATCTGCCTTAGAGTATGTGATTGAGTATTATTTTGTTATAGATTCTTGTCCTCCCTAGTGGAGTTGAGATTATTGCGTGGGTTTGTTCATCATATTGATATTGTCCAACGTTCTACTACCGATATTGTGGCATAAGCTGTGCGTGCCTCATGCATTCTAGCCCCTATCATCCGGGTACGGGTCGTGACAACCCTCTTGTTCTCCAATCAATCGATAATAATAATAACTCGAATGCTTGATATAGAGGTGTGGACTCAATGTTACATATTTATTTTCATAGAATTGTACTTGTTTACTTGTGTATAGCTGCTATAGAACTGTTATACCATGAAACTGTTCAAATGATTACTTATGTCATGCCTTCTATATTGAACTGCGTTAAATAAAGGAAATTAATCAACGAATAAACATTGCAAAATGATAAGGCGGGACATGTTGAACTTGATCAAATTTTCGATGAAATTGTAGATCATTCTTGAGTAACTAATTTTAGTCTAGCACGGTCGTAGAAAACTTATGCACAAGGGTGATGTTTCTTCGAACGGTATACTAGGGCCATGAAGCAGATTCGGCCTATAGGAAAACACAATATAGCTAAGCTGGATTTAGCCAACGGGTAATTTGGAGACTTTTAGCGGAGCTTGCTACTTGCATCGAAAGGTTCCCGTCTAACCAAGCTATGTCCAGTGACCTCTGTAACTCCCTTTCCTGAATTTTCAATTTTTATTTATTTATTTTGTTTAAAGTTAATTTTCATCGAGACTTTGTGAATAACATCTTATGATTATTTCTGTTATCAAAAACTACTTTTAAAATTTAAGATTTGATAAAGATATTTATCGTTGATTTTTTTTTATGAATTTCATAAGATGGTCGACTTTCAAAATATTGGTTCCGAAAATTGTTTTAAAAGTTATAAATATTTTGAACAATAAAAGGGGTTTGTCCATCTATTTTTAAATAAACTTTTGAATTTACAAAAAGATATATTTACATGGTAATTTTGAATATTACTGTAAATTATTGTGTTAATCAATAATTAATTTTGAATTTGAATTTATATGTGATTTAAATTATTTTGATAGAAAATAATATTATCTTGAGTTATTATGATTATTGATTATTTAAGATTGAATTTATATAATTAAATTAATTGATAATATTGAGTGTTATTTTAAATTATTGTAGTAGCCAATTATTCGATTATGATCTCAAAAGTATACAATTTAAATTATTAATAATACAGAATATTACTTTAAACATTGTTATAGCAATCGTTAATAGATTGTGATTAGATGGATTTTGGTTTAAAAATTATTTGATTGGAATTGAAATTATATGATTTAATATAGCATTAGATATTATTTAGATTTGATTAAGCTTAATTTGTAAATATTATTGTAGTTAAAGCTTAGGAAAAAGGGGTTTTGTATAAATCAATTAGTCAAGGGGCCTTAAGGCAATTTTTTGAATTCAAAACTCTGCCTTTCATCCGATTACCTATCTATGTATTTGAATTCGATTCGAACTCAATTTCGATCTCTCCTAATCCCTAGAGGAATCGATGTATATCCAAAGCTTGGATATATATATATATATATATATATATATATA
This sequence comes from Iris pallida, assembly GCA_029216955.1. Lineage (NCBI taxonomy): Eukaryota > Viridiplantae > Streptophyta > Magnoliopsida > Asparagales > Iridaceae > Iris > Iris pallida. The sequence goes on from JANAVB010040619.1 coordinate 12,664,267, forward strand.
TATATATATATATATATATATATATATATATATATGGAAAATTCTACAATACATCCACCCATTTTGGATGTATCGATACATCCGAAATCTGGATCGTTGGATGTTAATCCAACGGTTCAGATTAAATTCAGATAAAATAATACAGGAGACATCATTTAATGCTGATTTAGACTTTTGAACTGTTGGTAACTTGCTTTAGCAGGTCATTCTTTACTTTAATTTTTTCAATGAACACCCTAAATTAACTCATATTTACTCTCTCTTTCGTCCATCCAAATTAATCTGAACCTTTTTTTTGGTTACAGGCCATGGTAGTCGTGGTGGTGCTGGTGGTGGTGGAAAGAGAAACGGAGATGAAGAAGGAAATAAGAATCGGTTCGGATCGCGTCGAACGTCGTCGAGCCCTCCTAGAACAACGAGGAGTACCAGCTGCGCCGAGAAGAATCGTTCCGCTTCGCGTCGGACATCGTCGAGACCTCCTCGAATAAGGAGAAGTACCAGCGGCGCCGCTCTAATTTTACTGCCCATGCCATTATCTGAAATTTTATTTTTTATTTAACAATTTAATATTTTGTTAATAAAGCTACATGTCATGGTGGTGGTGGCGAACTGAGGAAACCTGCTTCTGAGGTCGGGCGGATTATTTTTTAACTTTTCTAAAGATAATATTTTCGTGGAGAATATTTTTTTGGACAGAGAATGGCCATTCTCTTTGCTTTTAACACGGAGAATGGCCATTCTCTTTGCTTTTAATACGGCGAATGGACGGAGAATGGTACATTTAGGACGGAGAATGGTACATTTAGGACGGAGAATGGACGGAGAATACGGCGAATGGCCATTCTCTTTGCTTTTAATACGGCGAATGGACAGTGAATACGGCGAATGGACGGAGAATTGCCATTCTCTTTGCTTTTAATACGGCCAATGGACGGAGAATGGCCATTCTCTTAGCTTTTAATACGGCGAATGGACGGAGAATGGCCATTCTCTTTGCTTTTAATACGGCGAATGGACGGAGAATGGTACATTTAGGACGGAGAATACGGCGAATGGCCATTCTCTTTGCTTTTAATACGGCGAATGGACGGTGAATACGGCGAATAGACGGAGAATGGCCATTCTCATTACTTTTAACACGGAGAATGGCCATTCTCTTTGCTTTTAGTACGGCGAATGGATGGAGAATGGTACATTTAGGACGAAGAATGGTACATTTAGGACGGAGAATGGTACATTTAGGAAGCCGACAAAAGCTCGTTCTCTCAAATCTCTTCGTGTAAATTAAATCCAAGGAGGACACAATTCCTAATTTTAGTTATTGCTTAGCAGAGTTTGCTTAGTTGTTGTAAAATTGTGATGTTGCTTCTGTGACACTTTCATCTTTAATCTCATATTTTCTATGAATATGTGTTCTGTTTGATTTTGATTTAGTAATCTTTTCGTAATTAGTTTTTTGTTTCATCTAACAATTTAATATTTTTGTTATAAAGCTACAGGCCATGGTGGTGGTGGTGGAAGGAGAAATGGAGATGAAGAAGGAAAGAAGAAGAAGTTCCGGTTCGCTGCGAACTTTGTCGAGTTCCTCAATCAAGCGGAATTAAACCTCTTATAGAGTTCCTTAATTGAAGTTGATCACGATAACCTTTTGTATTTTTCAAACGGATAGTAGAATCTTCCTCGAGCCCTCCTCAATCAAACGGCTAGTAGAATCTTCCTCGAGCCCTCCTCAATCAAACGGATAGTAGATTATTTGCTAGTCTCAAAATTTATTTGTCTTTCCATCTTCCTCACTTTTTTTACTTCTCTCTTGCTATATATACAATAGTTTTCTTGTTTCATAGTACTATTATTCATTCTGAAATACATAGAATAGTTTTCTGAAATATAATAGTTTTTTTGTTCTCAAGATGTCTACTCGTGTGGTGGGAAATGTAGAAGACGTAGAAGATTGGATGCCAGCTCCAAATGAAACCTTCATTCCGCGTATGTTGCGCAAGATTGAAGAACATCTGTCGAAGATTTCAGCTGATGTTGCAAAGATCAATTCTAAGCTTTGTTCATTAGAAATTGAACAAATGAATTTATCTCGATGTTTGGTGAAGTTTGAAGAATCTCCAGCTTTGAAGCAGGCATCTTCATCTGGAGCATTTAATAATGTGAAGGTGGTTTCCGTTGTATCTTCTTCCGAAGAGGAGGACATGGAGCTACAGTATCGTAGTAAAGCATTGGACCGAATGCTCGCATTGGACCCTATAGAAGAAACTGACTTTAGCAGTCCTTCTAAAAGAATGCATAGAAATTTACATCCGGTCACACCATCAAAAAATTTAATAAGGGGTTCAACCTCGAAGCCTAGCAATTGTACTAGTGTTTTTTCGAGATATTACGACTATATTTTTGCAGATGATAGACCTGACGAGTAAGTAATATGAGTTTTGATTTAATTCCAACAGTTTTTTTCTCCTAATTTATTCGTTTCTTTTCTTAGAAAAATAATATCGTCTTGCAACAAAAACTATGTGTCTCGGTGGGAGATGAAGATCTTAGCTCCTTTAACAAAAATTAGCAATGGGGTATGTATAGATAGTATATTTCTTCTTAGATGCCATCTATGTTTACTTCGATTCCATCGCTGACATTTTTAATAATTTATTCAGATTGTAGGTATTGTCTCTGCCCTTCTCACCGCGGAGGAACGGAAAAGAACCTCCAATAAAGCTAATGTATGTTTTTTACCAATAAGGATATCGGTGAGTGAGCATTTTATTCTTCAATGCATATGCATTAACAATTTTCTCGTTTGTTTGTCCATCGTAACGTATTAATTGATATGTATGTAGAAAGCAACATTACCTCCATCCGTCAAAAAGCCTCATGAAATATGGAAGAAGTTTAAATATTTTCAGGATTACATGGGATCTTTAAGCACTTGTAAAGAGGTATTAATGTATTTATGTTTAAATATTAATCCTAATTTTCTTAAAATTTACTAATTTGTTTTACCTAATTATCCTGATTCAGATATACATACCCATTCATTTGGGTGAACACTATACTCTTATAAGAGTTCTGGTTAAAAAAAGGACTGTTGAAATTTGGGACTCACTTGCATCTAAAGATGATCCAATTCAAAGCAAAACAGTCATAAAAGAAATTGTAAGCTCATATTCATCAATTTTTATGAATTGGGTACAAGATACGCGGTATACTAATACATATTGTATTCTGGTAATTGTAGCTTTCAAATTTGGATCTCTTTCTCGAAGAAGAGATTTTGAAGTTGAGAGATGCTAGGTTCAGCTTTTCTACTTTTGCAATAAAACGCCCTTCTTATGTTCCCCGCCAAGGCAATTATGTTGATTGTGGGATTTTTGTAATATCATTCATGAAAGACCGATGTAGTCTAGACTACCGTTCTCTCGATGTAAGTCTGAAAATATGTCGTCAAAAACTTCAACTTTTTAGAGTAATATTTTTGATGTTATGTTTGTTATATGCAGTTTGATGCGGGAAAGGAAAGACGCAAAGCTGCTGAATGGATTACAACTTCAGAGCACAATGAAGAGATAAAAAAGAAGTCTAATCTGAAATGATTGAATATGGAAGACGATGATTTTTTTTTCTTCTTCTTTTATATCTAATGTATGGAAACCCCTAATGTATTATGTTCATTTGTTTTGTTGAGTTGTAATGACATTTTTGCCAAATGGCTTCGATTCTTTTTGATTAAGCAGAATCATTTTTGCCCATCAAATTAATATAATTAAGCAGAAAGGAGTCTTTTGCCCTTCCATCGAATGACATTTTTGCCCTTATAATTAATTCAAAACACCCTCGAACCCTTTTATTAAAAAAAAGAAAAAAGAAAACCGTTTCGAAGCTTCCTCTTCTTCCATACTCCACTCTGTACTCAAACCTAGGTCATTCTCCTCAAAAATCTTCAAACCTTCCTCCTCATTCGCAATATTCACACCATGTCAGCATCAGCGGCAGAATCATCACCGACAGCATCACCAATTAGAGAATATGCACCAGTTACAGAAAATCCAAAAGCGATAGACGGAGAACAACGGAAACCCTATTCTAAGAAAGTTGCACAAAGGAAAAAGGAAAAAGTTGCTAAACAAAAAGAAGTGCAAGAAGAAGTACAAACAGAAGGTATAATTTTGATTTTATGTTCGCAAATTCTGTATATATTACAAGAAAAATGACATTCTCCGTCATAAAACGTATTTGAATGTTAAATTCTTTTCGTCGTTTAATTTGGAACGGAGAATGGCATTCTCCGTCTAACTTGAAACGGAGAATGTCGTTACCAGTGTTAAAACCCATAAGAATGGCCATTCTCCGACCTAATTTTTTGTTTTTTTTGTTTTGTAGAAAAAAAATCTGTCAGAAACAAGGATTCAAGACTTTTTCGTTCTACCTTCAAGCCAATGCTAAATCTTACGGAGGAGGTCAATCGAGATGTTGGCCGTTTACCTGAGCCAGTTATTGGTTCCTTGAAGAATACCGGTTTCTGGAATTTTGTCGAGATTTTCTACGAAAACAGAGTCCACGTCTCCGAAGTGGCCAAGGTCTCCGAAGGGCTTGAGAATTTAATTGCAAGTTACACAGAAGAAGAAGATGGCGTCGGGTGCTTTGAATTGAGCACCACTGTTAAAATCGCACCAAGCGTCGAGGATATGGCAGTCATATTCGGTCTACCGCTGAATGAAGAAAGCGATGATGATGTTTCTTACAGAAGATTGATAAAGAAAAAACAACAGCAGCCCACACGACCAGAATCATTGAGCCTGTGTAGAGATCACTTCACAAGATTGCTGTCTAATACCAAGGGCAAACACTCAGAAGTAACGAATAAGGAAGTGAGAGACAAGTTCTCTGAATTGTTACGATGGCTTCGTGGCGGAGATAACGATGTTAATCCAGATGATTTGGCCAAGCTAATAATCTTCTAGTTGTGCCAAACAGTATTCTTCACAAAGTCTGGCGGTTCAAATTTGTCGTACAGATTCTTGGCCTTGGTAGACAGTGTGGACGTCATCAACAGTATATGCTGGCCAAGGTTAATCCTGTCATATGTAATGGATAGCATAAAGAGGAGTAGAAGCAAAACTGAACAGGGGATTACTCAATGGCTTTCCACAAATTGGAAGGTTGCACAATATACTTCCTCTATTGGTTTGCAGAACATAGTAAATTTGTGGAAAGGAAGTTCGCCCCAATTCCTGATTATCCAAGATTTTTACATGGAATGGGTACGAAATCTCAAACTTCCTCAAGACCGAATATCATAACAAAATGAGATCGAAGATGATATTTGAAGATCTCGTTATACCTGTTGGGGAAGAAGAAGGCACAAAGAAGATGAGCCACCTATAGAAGAAGTTGAAAAAGAGGGAGAGGAAGAACACCAAGAAGCAGGTGGGGATAATTTTGATGAACAACGGATACCACAGCATCATAAAATGGGCCCTGTGATGGACGACTCAGCAAAGGAATTGGAGGATTTGAGAAGACATCATTCTGATATTCTTGCGCAAAATGAAGAACTCAAAGAAAAGTTAAAAGAGATGGAGGCACAAGGAGCGCAGTTACGTGCAGCCAACTTTGAGAATGCCATACTCAAAGAAAAGCTGAAAGAGCTCGAGGCAGAAGAAGAGCAACAACGTGCAGTCAACGTTCTGATTGAGGGCTCTGTGCATGAACTGGAGGATTTGAGAAGACATCATTCTGATATTCTTACGCAGAATGAAGAACTCAAAGAAAAGTTAAAAGAGATGGAGGCACAAGGAGCGCAGTTACGTGCAGCCAACCTTGAGAACGAGAAACTCAAAGAAAAGCTGAAAGAGCTCGAGGCACAAGAAGCACAACAACGTGCAGTCAACGTTGTGATGGAGGGCTCTGTGCATGAACTGGAGGATTTGAGAAAGCAGAATTCTGTTCTTAAATTAGAGCTACATGCACAAGGTAAAATCTTTTCTATATCAAATTTCTGATTTGTAATCTTCTAGGAGAATGACTATTCTCCGTGTATTATAACACGAAGAATAGTCATTCTCCGTGTTATTTGAAACGGATAATTGTTATTCCCTATCATTTTGATACTGGAAAGGTTATTCTCCGTGTAATTCCAAACGGAGGATGCTATTCTCCGTATTATGTTACACGGAGAATGTCATTCTCCGTGTTAGGTTCACATCATATATTTTATTTTTGTTTGTTTTATTTCAGTACGAACAACCGAGCAACTCAGAGAAACAAATGAAAGGCTCGTTGAGGAGAAAATGGAGCTTCAAAATAAAGTTGAATCGTTTAATATTGAAGCCAATGAAAATGATAGGAAAATTGTTGATCTCGAAGCCATGGTTGTAGCATTTCAGCGTGAGGAGTTTCAAGTAGCTGCTGAACTTGCTGCTCCAAGAGAAGTCAGAAAAAGAGAAGGATCGGGGGGAAAGAGGTTAATAAAAAGTAATACAGTTGGAGAGGCTAATAAAAAGCGGAAGGTTAATGCCGCTCCAAAATCCCGAGAAGACGCCAAAATGGCTGAATTAAAGAAGAACCATGTCATACTAAGGGAATGCGATGAACTCTTACTTTGAAACATGCGGATGAAGAGCTGAAGAAACAATACATCGACATCGTAATTCCCAGAAAGAATTCTCCAAAGTATTTATTCTGAACCCTTTTTTCTTTCATTTTTTCTTGACTTTTTTCACAATTATGTAATGAAATCTATCTTTATTAATTTAATCTAAACTAAATTTATGTGCAGTGATATTGTATATACATTTTATCCGAAAAAGGGTAAAAATGGAGTTTCAGTCCAGCTGTCGGCAGTAGACATGCAATACATACTCAACTATGACGACATGGAGGCTGGCATACTGGACATAATAATAAGGAAGCTGAGAGAAATTCAAGACAGTAAAAGGTGTGCCCCGTCTAGTTCAAAGGACGTACCATTGATCCAGAAGCAAAAGCCGGCGCCCCAATCACATAAGTGGTCTGCATTCATGATGGCCCACACATTGGTAAGAATTCAAACAGAAAAATTCATATTCATGTGTACACCGATGAAAAATGACAGAAAAAAAATTACTCATGATATTGTGTATTGTTTTTGGGAAACAGACCATCGTTCAACGTGCCAATGAAGAAAACGCAAAAGTCGGCGCCTTTGAAGACATCCAAACAGAGTTAGTAGACTTCGTCATGGGTTTGGAGGACGACATAGAGTTGCTATTCATCCCACGCTTTAATGCATCCATCAAACACTATACTCTGCTCACATTCAACTTTATCTCCTACGACTGGGCACACTACAACTCCTTGAGGCAAACCACGTACGATAAGTGCAAGGTGGATACAGAATTAATGAAGAAAACCTTAGAGCCAATCGTCAGGAGAAAAGTTGATATGATGAGGGAGAGATGCCCGACGAAGAAGGAGTATGACAGCAAAGTGCTGAATTGTTCTCTAAATTACCCACAACAACGGGCACCCAACTGTCTCTTGTACACGGCGTATTATATGAATATGTTGATGACTCCTCCCTTCGAAATACCGGAAGGAAATGACAATAAAACTCACCAAAAGATGACAACGATGAGGTTGGCATGGGCTAAGGAGTTGCTTTCAAACAAATATGTAACACGAACCAAGCAATGACATTGTAAAACAACAATGTAATTATGATGTAATTGGGCAAGAAACTTCTGTCTTTTATAAGCTCTGCTTTTATAATATAATCATTTTTGAATTACATTTACATTGTCAAAACCACGAAAAGTTTGACTTTTATTTACATATGAAACAACTCGAACTCATGCGCCAAGTTACAGTCATTTTTATAATAAGCTCTCCCAACTTCTGCCATTTATTGGCAAAATTTAACAACTCGAACTCATGCGCCAAGTGGTAGTCACTTTTATTGTCATTAATACCAATGAATCTGCCATTTATATGCCATTAATACTAATAAATTCTTCCATTTATATGCCATTTATTCCTAATGAATCTGCCCCTTCAGATTATATTCTCCGTTTTATTTGGAATGGAGAATGGAATTCTCCGTTTACTTGAAACGGAGAATAACTTTCCCGTTTAAATTATATTATTTGAAGATTCTATTCACCGTTTATTTCGAAACGGATAATAACATTCTCCGTCTGTCTTGAACGGATAATAAATACATTAAAATGTTCATTCGCCGTTTTTATTTAAACGGAGAATGACGTTCTCCGTGTCTTTCGAAACGTAGAATGTTATTCTCCATTTAGTTTGAAAAGGAGAATGAAGATGAGATTGATGAGAATATGACGAGGTTGGTATGGGCTAAGAAGACTACAATGATGAGGTTGGTATGGGCTAAGAATTAGATTTCAAGAGAAATATACGCTGTAAAAGAGATAGCTGTAAGGAAATATCTACTGTATATAGAGAACTGTAAGTGACTAGTGATGTAGATTACAAGATAGACATGTGAATGGCTAGAATTTATACATGATTACACTACTGAGTTTGCACATGATTACACTACTTTGGAATTATTCAAATGTCTACTTCTACTCTCCCGTTTTCCCAATCAATACACAAGGATCTAGACAAGTTACGTTATTATACATGATTACTTCACATGAGGCTCATAAATGAGTATACGTGAAGTTATACATGAGGGCTCAGTGAATCATGAGAGTACATGATCACATGAGTACACATGTAAGATGGAAGCATAGGAGTACATGATGATAGTGAAACACACATAACATGAAGTACCCGATGCTCCCGAGAGGGATAACATCTCATGTAAAGATCCATATAGTACCAATCCGTGTTACCAATGTAACAGCAACAAGTAAAGTAATCTAGAGCGAAAAGTAAAGCCTGAACAAGTATGAAACGGTCAGAGAATGTACTCGCCTGCTGTATGAATGTCTGTAGAGAATATGCTGTCTGAGGAGAGGTGTCTGGCTCCTGATCAGAGCAGCACAAGTCACAATGTGTTCTAAATAGTAAAAATGAAGTCTACTATGCATACTACATGATTCTAGGTCAATCCGGTCAAAAGTCAACTCTTGGTCAACTCTGGTCAACTCTAAAGTCAAACTAGTCAAAATTAGGTCAACACTAGTCAAACTAGTTAGGGTTTTAGTCAACTAGTTAAACTAGTTGTTTTAGGTCATTCCTAGTCAATTCTAGGTTAATTAGGTCAAATTCGACCTAAGGTTGACTTTGGTCAACCCTTAGTCAACAAGGGTCAACTAGTAGTGTTTTGGGCCATTAGGTTAGCCCCAAGGCCATAGGCTAGTACCTTGGCCATAGGCTAGTCTTAAGTTTTCATATAAACCTATACCTTAGCAAGTTATATATATATATATATATATATAATATATATATATATATATATATATATATATATATATATATAATAGATATACATATCTACTACTACCCAAATACTAATATGTAAATACCCTATATAATACAACCCACACTCGCATATATATATATATATATATATATATATATATATATATATATATATATATATATATATATAATGACATAATGGGATCTAATACAAAATGTATATATCATTTATATAATACATTAATATATTATATATATATATATATATATATATATATATATAATATATATATATAATATATATATTATATATATATAATATAGATAGAGAGAAAGTGAGAGAGGGACATAGAGTGAGAGAGAGAGTGAATGTGAGAAGAGAACAGTGAGAGAGAGAGCTGCTGTACAGCAGGGGGGTTTCAGTATTCCTGGAACCAGGAAATAGCCCCCAACCAATGCACAAAACACACACACAGTGCACATATACACATACATGTGTATACACACACAACTACAAATATACACAACCATTATCCTCAAAACTCACCTACACTCACACATACATATATACTAGTATATATACTAAAAACATACCATTACATGTATAATTCATATCAAAAATAGGTTTAAACTCGAATTTGCAAAACTGGAATTTATCCCAAAACTGGAAAATAGGGACTGTTTACTCGAAACTAGGTAAACCCAAAAACACACACAAAACTGAGCTATGGCTCGAATCAATTGGTCGGTAACTGAGTCCCACAGTGTCCCCTAGTGTCCTAGGTACCTGACACGACACCACGACACGGATTTATGTGTCCAAACACACAAAAACTCCACTCGGGTAAATTCCTGATACGCAACGCGTGTACAGCGTCGTGCACGCGTTGCACGTCTCGTGCTCGCGACACAGGACAGACACATCTCGTGCTCGTGTCCTCGTGTACGCCACATATAGGGCTACACGCTCGTGTCACACGAGACACCCAAGTGTCGTGTCCGGCGACACGATACGCGCAAAGTTGCCCCCGCGCGCGTGTGCGCTGACACGCGTGTCCAGTACGAGTGAGATTTCTCACTCGACACGACACGACGCGACACCAAACTTTGGGGGCATGTTCGCAGACATTGCCCCCGTCCATGTAAATTATCTCGTGTCCTAGTGCTCTGTGCAGTGCGCACGAAGGGTGGGGGTAGCAGGGCACGCACGAGTCTCGTGCAGCGGGTTCGTGTCCAATTTGGACACGGACACAGCACAAACGTGCTCAGTCAAGTTGGTATGTGACCTACATGTCTAGGGCTACATGATCATGCAATTTGTTTTACATTTTAACAAAATCGAATCCTCTGTGGCATTTCACCAAACAAGGGTTTCTAGCTTAGGATACGTGTCCGATACGGACACCAAACCAACTCTAATCTTACCAAACTTGACCCACAGTTATGGTAGTCCTACATGCATGCATTTATGAAGAAAAATCAGGATATTAACTAAGTTTGAGGGCATTTACCTATTTGTGCAAATCCAATGAAAAATCAATAAAGAGGGGTGTGCTTCCTTCAACTTGGTGATGTCCAAAGCTCCCAAATTCTTGATTGCTAGCTTCCCTTAGCACCCTTGATGTTGTAGGGTCCAATGCAAAAGACTAGAGTGAATTTGGATCAATATTGATCAAGTTGTGGGTGTTTGAAGGAAATGGGATTTTTCTAGGATTAAATTCATGTAAATTTGTTCATGAATGATACAATGGGACTATATAGCAATGTGTGGCTGCTAGGGGGGTGCCCTTGGCCGGCCATGGCATGGGGGGGTGTCCTTGCCCTTTCCTTCATGGTGAAGGCAAGACTTTGGTGCTAAAGTTGGGACACTTTTGAGGGTTTCAAGCAAAATATCTATAAAGTGCTTTCTAAGATATTTCCATACTTTAACCCTTGACTAATTATCCATCCTAAAGCTTCTAGGTTAGTAGCTAACCTCTAGATTAGGGTAAGATAGGTTAGTGACTAATCATGGTACTTAACAAGAATTAAATAATATTAAAATCACATAATCTCAAATAAAGTCTAGTAAATTACCAAAATACCCTTTTGGCCAAAAGTCACTAATTTGATGTTCTAAGCCTATGGCTAAGCTCACATGGTCATGGCAACTTCTAGGTTAAGGAAAACTAGGGTTTACACTAAGTTATACTAACAAATCACAAAGTCATAAGTCATGACTTAGCATGACTTAGAAAATGGTTCTAATTACACTAATAATCACCAAAAATCATATCATGCCCTAAACACCATTAATAATAATAAAAATAATAATTTTTCAAAAATCCCAATTTCAGAAAACAGGGTGTTACAAGTCTACCCTCCTAACAATAATTTCGTCCTCGAAATTTAAAGACGAAACTGAAACTAATGAGAAGGATAGAAATCATACCTCAAGGTACAAATAGATAAGGGTATCGCTCGCGCATCTCATCCTCCCGTTCCCAGGTGGACTCTCCTGGAGAATGATGCCTCCATGCGACACGAACCAAAGGTATCGTCTGGTTCCTCAATGCCTCTCCCGTCGATCCAGAATCTCAACAGGCTGCTCTGGATAACGAAGAGTAGGACCCACCTCGATCTCGGAATGATCAAGTACATGGCTAGGATCTGCCACGTACCGTCTCAACTGCGACACGTGAAATACGTTGTGGACTCCAACCAATGCTGGTGGTAAGTCTAGCCTGTAAGACACGTCACCGACTCTCCCGCTGATAACGAAAGGGCCGATGAAACGCGGGCTAAGCTTCCCACCTCCACCAAAACGTATCGTGCCACGTGTCGGAGATATCCTCAAGAATACCTGGTCTCCGACCTAATCACAAACAAGGTCTCAATTTAATTATGATAACAAACATGGTTAATAAAACACAAACAAGACAACCTAATTCTAATCCTATCTCTAAACTGTACCTCAAACTCCAAAGGTCTGCGGTGGCTATCGGCCCAGTGCCGATGTCTGTCCTGCGCCACGCGAAGCCGATCTCTGATAAGCTTCACCTTCTCTGCTGCAAAACCATCTCAGGCCCCAATAAAACTCGCCCCAACATCATCCCAAGACAAGGGTGTACGACATCTACGCCCGTACAGTGCCTCAAAAGGGGACATCTCGATGCTGGCCTGAAAGCTGTTGTTATATGCAAACTCTACTAAGTAGGTGACTCTCCCAAGATCCTCCAAAGTCCAGGACACAAGTCCGCAACATGTCCTCCAGTGTCTGAATGGTCCGCTCTGACTGTCCGTCTGTCTGCGGGTGGTATGCAGTACTAAACTTGAGCTGAGTGCCCAAGCTAATATGCAAGCTCCTCCAGAAATGTGAAGTGAAACGACTGTCCCGGTCCGATACAATGCTCACTGGAATCCCATGAAGTCTGACTATCTGCCTCATATACATCTCTGATAGCTTCTCGGTAGACAAACCCACTTTGAATGGCAAGAAGTGGGCCGATTTGGTCAACCTGTCGACGATGACCCAAATCGCATCCTTCCCTCCTGGAGTACGCGGCAATCCCGAAACGAAGTCCATCGTGATGTGCTCCCACTTCCACTCCGGAATGGGCAATGGCTGCAACAGTCCTCCTGGCCTCTGCTCTCTGCCTTGACCTGCTGGCAGATCAAACACCTAGCTACGAAGTGTGCTACCTCGCGCTTCATCCCACTCCACCATACATGCTCTCTCAGATCCCTATACATCTTGTTGGCTCCCGGATGTATCGAGTACTGAGAACGGTGGGCCTCCTGCATAACCTGCTCCCGAAAGTCTCCACTGGGCACACACAGTCTGGAACCGTGCCTCAATGCGCCATCCCCTGCAAGAGTGAACTCATCGTCCGCAAATCCCTGTCTGACCTGCTCCCTGATGCATCGTAGAGAAACGTCATCGAACTGAGCCGACTTGATCCTATCAATCAAGTCCGACTGAATCTGGAGGCCCCACATCTGCATCTGCACTCCCGGCACAATCACCTCGATCCCAAGGCTCTCCAAGTGCTAACAAGTGACGATCCATCGTCAAGCACATAGCTGTCGGATATCTGCTCAACGCATCAGCAACTACGTTGGCCTTCCCTGGGTGATACTGCAGTAGAATATCAAAGTCCTTCATCAGCTCCAGCCATCTACGCTGCCTCATGTTCAGCTCCTTCTGCGTAAACACGTATTTCAAGCTCTTGTGGTCTGTGAATATCTCCACGCGCTCTCCATACAAATAGTGTTTCCACAGCTTCAGAGCAAAGATAACTGCCGCCAACTCTAAATCATGGGTAGGGTAGTTCTTCTCATGGGGCCGTAACTGCCTGGAAGCATAGGCAATCACCTTCCCATGCTGCTGCAAGACACAACCCAAACCCTTCCCCGAGGCGTCACTGTAGATAGTGAACCCGCCTGATCCTGATGGCAATGTCAGAATCGGGGCTGTCGTCAACCGCTTCTTCAACTCATCGAAAGCGGCCTGACACTCCTCTGACCAGAGAAACTCTGCGTCCTTCCGGGTCAGCCTAGACAAGGCTCTGCAACCCGGGAGAAATCCTGGACGAACCTCCTGTAGTAGCCTGCCAATCCTAGGAAGCTCCTGATCTCTGCCACTGACGTCGGCGCTGCCCAAGCCTCAACTGCTGATATCTTCCTCGGGTCGACTGAGATCCCATCTCCAGTCACTACATGACCCAGGAAGTCAACTCTGTCTAGGAAGAACTCGCACTTCGAGAGCTTGCCGTAAAGCTGCTCCTGCCTGAGAGTCTCTAGGACCACTCTCAAGTGCTCCTCGTGCTCCTCTCGGTCTTCGAGTACACCAGGATGTCGTCGATGAACACCACCACGAACTTATCTAAGTACTGGTGGAACACCTTGTTCATCAAGTTCATGAACACCGCCGGAGCATTCGTCAACCCAAACGGCATCACCATAAACTCGAACTGGCCGTACCGCTGAACGCCGTCTTCGGGATGTCCTCCCTCTTCACCTTTACCTGATGGTAGCCTGACCTCAGATCAATCTTCGAGAATACCCGAGCTCCGCTCAACTGATCGAAGAGATCGATCCGCGGCAGTGGATATCTGTTCTTGATCGTCAGACTGTTGAGTGCCCTGTAGTCGATACACATACGTACCGACCCATCCTTCTTCGGTACAAAGAGTACCGGTGCACCCCAAGGTGAAGAACTAGAGCGGATGAAGCCTTTGTCCTGCAACTCATCCACCTGTTTCTTCAATTCCACCAGCTCGCTGTTGTTCACCGATAGACATGCTGAGAAATGGGTTCCGCACCTGGAACCAAGTCTATCGAGAACTCAACGTCTCTGTCTGGTGGAAGCCCAGGCAATTCCTCTGGAAATACGTCCATGAACTCAGCAATCAATGGATGTGGAGCTGGCTGCTCCTCGACGAAGCTCCACAAAAACTCCGCAAGTCTGCTCTGCCTGCCGTCGGGAATATACAAACTCTGGCTCTCCTGGCGCTCTGAACAGAACTCTACCCCGCGGCAATCTATGCTGGCATGGTGCATGCTCAACCAATCCATACCGAGTACAATATCGTAGTTCGGTAGTGGCATTACGAGCAAGCACACATCCAACTCTCGGCCTCCCAAAACTACTCTCCGTCCCTTGCAAATATCACGAACGAGGATAATGCCACCCCCGGTATGATCTTGCAAGTCCTAGGCAACGATTCAGATATAACATGATGTCGAATCGCAAAAGATACTGATACAAAGCTAGGGAAGCCCCAGAATCGAAAATGCATAAGCTGGAATAGAGTCGAGAAGAATAGAACCTGCTATCAGCTCTCCAGTAACCTCGGCATCCTCTGCTGCCATGGCGTAGGCTCGCCCCTGCTGTCCACCCCTGGCCTGATGCTGGTGCTGGTGAACCTCTGCTGCTGAGTCGGCAAAGGTCCCTTCTGCTGCCCTGCCGGAGCCTTGGCTCCGCCTCCCTGAACTGGTCGTCCCGAAGACATGGGACACTCCCTCAGCTGGTGGTCTCCAGAACCACATAGTAGACACCTGCCAAGCCTCTTTCTGCAGTCATTCCATCCATGACCCTGCTTCTTGCAGAAAGTGCAACTGACGACCTGCTGCCTGGGTGCCTGCTGCTGGTGCCTCGGCTGCTGCACCTGCTGGAACGGCCCTGCTGCTGGAATGGCCTCTGCTGCTGGTGCTGAAAATGAGGCCTCTTGGCCTGTCCTCCACTGCTGCCAGCTCCCTGGGTGTCGCGGCCCCTCTTGAGCTTCAGCTCAAGATCATCCTCAGCCGCCATCGCTCCTGATAGGATCTCCTCAAAAGTGGCATTCTGTCACTCTTGGTCAAGGACTTGACCTCCTTGACCAAGCCCTTCCTGAACCTCCTCGCCTTCGCTGTCTCGCTAAGGCCCTCCACGAATCTGCTCAACCGGCAAAACTCACCGGAATACTCCTCTACAGTCTGGTTCCCTGAACCAGGTTCTCGAACTGGGTCTCCAAAGCACCGACTGCCTGATCCGGGAAAAACTTCCCTTGAAGAGCTCCTTGAAAGCTCCCATGTCTGCCCTGGAGTGCCTACTCTCGGGTCCGTCTGATACCAGGTACGGGCAAGATCCGCATCTGGCTGGCTGCTGCCTCTATCTGGAGTCCGGCTGGTATCTCCGCCAGTCGGAAGATCTCCTCAATGTGCTCAATCCAGTCATCAGCATAAAGAATCCCTCTGTCCCCAAGAAGTCCCTGGGGTTCATCTTCTTGAAGTCCTGAATGCCCGGAATCCTCTGCTGTCGCGGCTGTCCCAATCCTCCCTGTGGCTGGACAGCCAACCTCTCCACCGTCGCTCTAGCCAGCTGATGGGCCTCATCTATGCCCTGGTAAACTCGCTGTCTGACGCTGCTGCTGGTGCTGCTGCGTCTCTAGGAAATGCTGGAAGTATGAAAACATCTGTGCAGCATCCACTAATCAGATGGCATCGGCGGCTGGAACTGCTGCTGGTGTGCTGGTGCTGCTGAAACTGTGGCTGACGAAAGGGGGAGGCATGTCTGGGTAGCTGGGATGGTCCCCCGAATAAGTAGAGGTGCACCCCCAAA
This sequence comes from Iris pallida, assembly GCA_029216955.1. Classification (NCBI taxonomy): domain Eukaryota; kingdom Viridiplantae; phylum Streptophyta; class Magnoliopsida; order Asparagales; family Iridaceae; genus Iris; species Iris pallida. The sequence goes on from JANAVB010040619.1 coordinate 12,680,726, forward strand.
TGTGGCAGAAGCTCCCACATGAGCTGGAGTAAGGGGAGCTGTGGTCCCGGGTCCTGGTGAGCTGGACGAGAGGTGGGACCTCTCAGTGGTGTCACCTGGACCGAGACGCTGCGATCGTGTCTCCACCATCCTGAAGACAGATCAACAAGAAAATCAATACAGAGAAGAAACGATATAGTCAAAGGAGACAGTTTATTTCAAAAAAAAAACAATATCAGCAAGAATTTAGATAGCAGGGATTTAGATAAGAGTTTTTCTAATGTGATTGAGTACCTCAACTACATCCTATTTCCTACTGCAGGCTGTGGCGATACTCTAGTTCGAATACCACCACATAAACTGGACCTGCATGGGCCACCACTAAAAACGTGTCACGACACACCTAGAGTAAGGGCACGAGACGTGGGTACGTCCAGCCTACGCCGCAGTGTCGGCGGTAGAACGCTGTCCTAGGTCAATCTAACAATATAAAGGTACCTGTACAGTTTATACACTCCGAATGGAGGTAACATCACAACTACAGTCTCAATCACATCTAAGGTAGAAGAATAAAGACAGAAGATAGATAGATAGATAGTAACTCAAAGAGAACAATAGCATAGATGAAATAAGTCTAAGTGTCTAGGATACATAACATCCAGAATGTCAACTCATAATACAATAAGTCTAAGAGTCTATACATCTCCACATCTCAAAATACAACTCAGAATGTGAGAAAAATATAATGTAGAAAAGACTGTCTAGCTAACTGGTCTAGACTACTGGAGCAACATCCTCAGCTGCAGGTGGATCCTGCTGAGGGTCCTCAACACAAGTGTCATCTAGTCCTGCTCCATAATATGTAGTCCCATGCCTTCCTCATCCTCTGTAATATTTTCAACAGGTCCAGTCAGGACAGGAACGAGCACAATACATCTCACACAGTTCATATCAGGTTAGGAAATACGATACAGGCAATAGAGTAAGATACAAGAAATGCTGAAAGGAAATATACGCTGTAAAAGAGATAGCTGTAAAGGAAATATCTACTGTATATAGAGAACTGTAAGTGACTAGTGATGTAGAGTACAAGATAGGCATGTGAATGGCTAGA
>JANAVB010040619.1:12683101-12748101 GCA_029216955.1 Iris pallida
AGTTATATATATATATATATATATATATATATATATATATATATATATATATATATATATATATATATATATATATATATATATATATATATATATACACTATCTATCTACTACCCAAATACCAATATGTAAATACTCTATATAATACAACCCACACTCACATATATATATATATATATATATATATATATATATATATATATATATATATATATATATATATATATAATGACATAATGGGATCTAATACAAAATGTATATATATCATTTATATATATATATACATATATATATATATATATATATATATATATATATATCAACTTATATATATTACATATATATAGAGAGAAAGTGAGAGAGAGGACATAGAGTGAGAGAGAGAGTGAATGTGAGAAGAGAACAGTGAGAGAGAGAGCTGCTGTACAGCAGGGGGGGTTTCCAGTATTCCTGGAACCAGGAAATAGCCCCCGACCAATGCACAAAACAAACACACACAGTGCACATATACACATACATGTGTATACACACACAACTACAAATATACACAACCATTTATCCTCAAAACTCACCTACACTCACACATACATATATACTACGTATATATATACTAAAAACATACCATTATATGTACAATTCATATCAAAAATAGGTTTAAAACTCGAATTTGCAAAACTGGAATTTATCCCAAAACTGGAAAATAGGGACTGTTTACTCGAAACTAGGTAAACCCAAAAACACACACAAAATTGAGCTATGGCTCGAATCAATTGGTCGATAACTGAGTCCCATAGTGTCCCTAGTGTCCTAGGTACCTGACACGACACCACGACGCAGATTTATGTGTCCAAACACACAAAAACTCCACTCGGGTAAATTCCTGATACGCAACGCGTGTACAGCGTCGTGCACGCGGTTGCACGTCTCGTGCTCGCGACACAGTACACGACACATCTCGTGCTCGTGTCCTCGTGTATGCCACATATAGGGCTACATGCTCGTGTCACCATGAGACACCCAAGTGTCGTGTCTGCGCGACACGATACGCGCAAAGTTGCCCCCGCGCGCGTGTGCGCTGACAGCGCGTGTCCAGTACGAGTGAGATTTCTCACTCGACACGACACGACACAACACCAAACTTTGGGGGCATGTTCGCAGACATTGCCCCCTTGTCTATGTAAATTATCTCGTGTCCTAGTGCTCTGTGCAGTGCGCACGAAGGGTGGGGTAGCAGGGCACGCACGCGAGTCTCGTACAGCGGGTTCGTGTCCAATTTGGACACGGACATAGCACAAAAATATGCTCAGTCAAGTTGGTTTGTGACCTACATGTCTAGGGCTACATGATCATGCAATTTGTTTTACATTTTAACAAAATCGAATCCTCTGTGGCATTTCACCAAACAAGGGTTTCTAGCTTAGGATACGTGTCCGATACGGACACCAAACTAACTCTAAATCCTACCAAACTTGACCCACAATTAGGGTAGTCCTACATGCATGCATTTATGAAGAAAAATTAGGATATTAACTAAGTTTGAGGGCATTTACCTATTTGTGTAAATCCAATGAAAAATCAATAAAGAGGGGGTGTGCTTCCTTCAACTTGGTGATGTCCAAAGCTCCCAAATTCTTGATTGATAACTTCCCTTAGCACCCTTGATATTGTAGGGTCCCAATGCAAAAGACTAGAGTAAATTTGGATCAATATTGATCAAGTTGTGGGTGTTTGAAGGAAATGGGATTTTTCTAGGATTAAATTCATGTAAATTTGTTCATGAATGATGCAATGGGACTATATAGCAATGTGTGGCTGCTAGGGGGGTGCCCTTGGCCGGCCATGGCATGGGGGGGTGTCCTTGCCCTTTCCTTCATGGTGAAGGCAAGACTTTGGTGCTAAAGTTGGGACACTTTTGAGGGTTTCAAGCAAAATATATATAAAGTGCTTTCTAAGATATTTCCATTACTTTAACCCTTGACTAATTATCCATCCTAAAGCTTCTAGGTTAGTAGCTAACCTCTAGATTAGGGTAAGATAGGTTAGTGACTAATCATGGTACTTAACAAGAATTAAATAATATTAAAATCACATAATCTCAAATAAAGTCTAGTAAATTACCAAAATACGCTTTTGGCCAAAAGTCACTAATTTGATGTTCTAAGCCTATGGCTAAGCTCACATGGTCATGGCAACTTCTAGGTTAAGGAAAACTAGGGTTTACACTAAGTTATACTAACAAAATCACAAAGTCATAAGTCATGACTTAGCATGACTTAGAAAATGGTTCTAATTATACTAATAATCACCAAAAATCATATCATGCCCTAAACACCATTAATAAATAATAAAAATAATAATTTTCAAAAAAATCCCTAATTTTAGAAAACAGGGTGTTACACATTTACATTATGAAAGTCTGAAATACTACATAAAATCCTACTATCAAGAAAAAAGTTGAATGTGAGCTGCGTGCGGGCATCGCAGAGCAATGGAACTCCTTGAGGCAAAGGAATTCCTTGAGGCAGTGAGTTCCTTTACCTCAGTGAGTTCCTTTGCTCGGAGGATGCACGATGAAGTGACTTGCCTCAAGGAGTCATCCTACGGTTCCTATGCTCTGACGATGCACGATGAAGAATATCTACCACGTGGACACGAACTAAAAGACGACAGAGAACAACACTCCTTCACAGTCGAAGCTTTCAATTGAATTTCTTGAGGCAAATCACTTTATCGTGCATCGTCAGAGCAATGGAACTCCCTGAACAAAGGAACTCCGTGCATAGTCAGAGCAATGGAACTCCATGAACAAAGGAACTCCGTGCATAGTCAGAGCGAATCAAAGTGCGAGCGCAATAAATCCAAACACACACTCTGTCGGAGCGCTCGCACTTTGATTCGCTCTGACTATGCACGGAGTTCCTTTGTTCATGGAGTTCCATTGCTCTGACTATGCACGAAGTTCCTTTGTTCAGGGAGATCCATTTGCTCTAACGATGCACGATGAAGTGATTTATCTTAAGGAATTTAATTGAAAGCTTCGACTGTGAAGGAGTGTTGTTCTCTGTCGTCTTTCAGTTCGTGTCCATGCGGTATTCATCGTGCATCTTAAGAGCATAGGAACCGTTGGATGACTCCTTGAGGCAAGTCACTTCATCGTGCATCCTCCGAGCAAAGGAACTCACTGAGGCAAAGGAATTCCTTGAGGCAGAGCACCGTATAAAGGCATCCTTCTTCATCATGGAACATGTCGAAGAAATAAACTCCTGGCGGGCGCTTCGACAGAGTGTGGAACGATAATAAATCCAAACCCATGCACATCTCAGTCTTCTGAAGGACTTCACCACCGTGCATCGTCGGACCCATGGAACACGTAGAAGAAATGAACTCCTGGCTGTAAAGGAACACCGTGCATAGTCCGAGCCAATCAACGTGTGGGCGCTTCGACAGAGCGTGGGTTGGCAATAAATCCAAACCCAGGCACATCTCAGTCTTCTGAAGGACTTCACCACCAAAGCTTCTTCGAACGAGGAGATCGACAACCAAGAGGAAAGGATTTTGCCAAGGCGAGGGATCGGTAGAGTCTATCTCCACAAGAAAAGCTAAGTGAGACGAGAACAAACTCTCTCTACACTACTGCCATTTATAGGCATGGAACAACTCTCTCTACACTACTGCCATTTATATTCTCCGTGTCATTTGAAACGGAGAATGATATTCTCCGTTTTGAACTGAACGAAGAACATATTTTCTCCATTTTTGATATTCTCCGTTTTGAACTTGGAATTTGATATTCTCTATTTTTATCTAATTGTCTTCTCAAACTTTTGCATTGGAGAAAATATTTTTTATCTAATTGTCTCGTGTGAATGACATCTTGCCATATAAGAAAGACATTGTCTTAAGTCAACGATGTTTTATTTTATTCCATTTGCTCTTTGTCGCTATTTCGCTTTCGTACTTTATAATTACGAAAATCGTGACCCGATTTTTTACAAACTCTACATACTATAGGCTTCGGGATAGGCTGACTTTCTGTAGGCTGTCTTGATTTCCCTTGAGAAGGCCTTCCTTTTGTGGCTATCGGATTTGGCTCTTTTAAAGCTTCATGCACTCCATGAACTGCATCAGCTACCATTTGTTCTTCTTCACCAATATCGGTCACCATTTCTTTCAACTCCATCAGAACAGACGACATCAACTCCGTTCCCCTCTCTTGAATTTTGCTTGATTTTTTACAATAGTATGTAAACAGATTAACTTGTTCATGAATACCACCATACCTTCTGCTCTCAATACTTCTGGGTGGATGAATCTTCTTTCTGAGCCAGGTCCGGAGAGATAACTCTCTTTGAAATCCTTGAGCCAACGAGATTTTATCAAGTTCTTTGGAATATCTCCAATTTGCAAACTCTTCATTGCTGAAAAAATATGCCTACAAGGAATCCCCTTGGTCTCCATCCACAAGCATTCACAATTTATGATGTTGTCGGCCGGATCAAATGTAACCTTCCGGTTGACACTGTTTGGCGACATATACTTTTGGACAGTGCAAACTTCTGACTCTCTTATGATATGATGTGATGATGGAGAACAGTATATGCATCAGAATGGATAATTTCCTTCCTTACATCTAAAAACACCGTTTTAGTGTAAATTGCGACAAATTTACCTTCTATTACGGCCATGCTAGTTTGATTCACAACTGGTGTTGAGAGTTTATCATTGACATGCTTACCCATCTGGCCGTAAAGTAAGGCCGCCAAAGCGTAGTCACAATTTTGAAGGGCCTTCCATAGTGGCAGCTTCTCATTCGAAAACCTTTTCAGAAATGCATTCATAGATTCACATCTATTTGTTGCAGTAGAACCGCCAAAATAATTTCCACGTAGGAATGTGTCCGCCTATCGCTCCCTCGTTCTGTACAATGTAGTGGTCCACGCATTGTTCTCTACATTATAATCTGTTAGCATCTGCTGCCAACGATTTTCAAATTCATCGACTGAATAGTACCTGTTTAGAAAACATGGACAGTAACTAAAGTTGTGATATTGTAACAACAACATACTTCAAAGTAAAGTAGCAAGTGTGCGATGTACCTTTTAATCAGAAGACTCAGTTTATTGTGAAAACCCTCTCGGTGTACATGTTTGGCAGAATTGTTTAGGATATGCCATGAGCACGTTCGATGAACTACGCTGGACATTAAATCCTCAATTGCTTTATTCATGGATCTGCAACCATCCGTGAGAACTGTCACTGGTAATTTGCCATTCATACACTCTAGGAATTTTTCTAGAACCCAAGAATATGTCTCTGCAGTCTCATTATGGATCATTGCAAACCCAAACACACAAGTCATCGCATGATTGTTTGTACCCACTAGAACCACCAACGGCATTTGACTTATATTTGTTTTATATGTAGAATCGAATGCTAGTGAATCTCCAAATAATTCGTAATCGAATCGACATGCACCATCAGCCCAAAAGAGATGGGTCAATTTGGAATCTTCGTCTACCTTGTACGCGTAGAAGAAATCTGGGTCACTGTCCTCCTTAGATTGAAGAAATTTAAGTGTTGTCGTAGCATGAACATCGTCTAGTGCTCTACTATCTTGAGCTAGAGCGTTGTATAAATCCTTTCTCGTCTATCCAACATTATCCCAGCCACCTTTCTTCTGAATAATTAAATTTCATATCTGTCCATTCCACATACCTGATTGCTTCATAAGCTTAATTTCTTCCAACTCTGTGGGTGATATCATACGATGGGATCTCAAAAAAACTGTTTCATAATCATTCGCCAGGTTATGGTTGTGATGTACATGAAATTTTTTGACGGACCACATCTTTGTTTTATGGGTGTACCCAATATGAAAAATTGCTTTACAACCACTTCTGCTTTCACTTCTTGGCTCACGAACCCTGTTTGGACCTTCCTTGTATTTCTTGTGTCTAAATCCCGCATTCGAACAACACCAACTACGGATCATCACCATCCCAGATTTGTTTTTCTTTACCTCGTTCTTTCTAATACTGAAACCATATGCTTTTGAATATATCCGGTAAAATGTCTCTGCTTCTTCAATAGAGTTGAACTGCAGACTGACAATATCTTCTTCTAAGAGCTGTTTTGGATCTTTGTTAATGTTGGCAGACTGCAATATTTTTTTCATCGTCACTGCATCGAAATCCAATGGAGATTCACTGTCGTCCCTAAGAACAGAATAAAACAAAATAAACATGAGAAATAGATGTAAAAATATAGTACATTTCTTAAATCCATTAGAAAGGGTGATGCGAAATAACATTTCGTTGTTTGCGTTGATGTCGTCGTCGTCGTTATGATGCATTCTTCCATCGTTTTCTTCATCTTGTTCTTTACTGTCTCCTAAGTTAACATCTTCCAAACTTTGCTCATCATCCAAATCATCTGACAGTCCTCTTGAAAGGAAGCTTTCTTCATCGACTAAATCTTTCACACGTTCATCACTTTCTCTATGTGACGTCGACATTGAAGAAAATAGAGTGTGTTAGAAACCAGCAGAAGAAACGAAGGACAAGAAACAATACAAGAAGAAAGAGTAATACTATATTCGTACCTCCAAATTGTCCCTCTAATATATAGCCCTCCCATCTGATGTGGCATGTTAAATAATAGTGTGTGTCATCTGACATGACTGATGACATGGCAAATTTTAATCCAAAAAGTTAACTACCCAATTTTCTCCATAATAATTTAACGTTAATATCAATGTTAATTTAATATTAATATTAATTTATGTTAATATTAATGTTAAGGTTAATGTAATATTAATATTATTGTTAATGTTAACGATAATATTAATATTAATGTTAATGTTAATGTTAATATTAACTTTAATGTTAATTTTTATTTTTATTTTTATTTTAAAAAAAAATTGCCACATCAGCTGCCAGATCAACATATCACGTAAGCTGCCACGTAAGGATGGACAGTTTGAAAGTGCAATTTGGAGGTACAAAAAGCATTATTCAGGAAGAAATAACTTCCAGCAAGGCAACAACACAACCTTTTCGTCTTTCTTGTAACTCCGCCACGTGGCCCTCTTTTGATGGCTCATGAAAAATCTTGAGTGATTCTAGGAGCAAGTATAATTTTAAGGAAACAACTTCCAACAAAACAACTTTCTCGTCTTCTGGGTACATGTATTATTAAATTGTGTAGCTAATAACGTATGAGGAAGCATGCAACATCAATCTCCACGTGGCCCTCTTCTGTAGGATAACGCATGCAGCAGCATTTAATGCTACGAAACCCTATTGTCTTGTTATGTGTTGTGTATCCTATGTGGCATGAGGCAGAAGACAATAACTTGCATAGGCGGCTATATTCACAAATGACAATAAGTTTAAAAAGTCATCTCCAATACAAAAAAGTATTGAGAAGACAATACAAAGTAATTTTTTACGACTTCCAAGACAACTTTTACTCTTCTAATGATATGGTATCAGTGTTTATTATTAAATTGTGTAGGATAACGCATGCAGAGCATTTAATGCTACGGGATCTGTTGTGTAAGGAACACAACCTGTGAGAGAGAACCCGAGAGAGAGAGAGAGAGAGAAAGAGAGAGAGTGTGGGAGATGACTAGATTTTAAACTTAAAATTCAATTTTTGGTTATCATTACTAATAACTAGTTCGCACGTACGAGTTTAGACGAACACTAACCGAGCCCCGAGCAACGTGACATCAGCTAGCTAGGTTTCTAATACCGTGGCATTCCTGTTAATTTAAAATTTACAATATTATTGAAACTAATATTAATACTAAAATTTAAAATAGTTTTTGATTTAACATTTACATAAAACTAGTTAAAGTTAAAATTGCATTCTTTTTTATTTAAAATATAATTGGAACTACAATTAATATTAACTTTCATTTGTCCCGTAGTTTAAGTCGTATTTCACTGCTTCTTGCTTAAGTCTATGCACCCAAAAAACTTGATTGTTCAAGTCGAATGCGTGCACAGCACGTTCCCTCAATGCAAGGCTTAACGTAGCCCTTGCTTGTCAAGTTGTTGCACGAACACATTAGAAAAGAGTTTTGTTGGGCTATCGAAGTATAGCAAGCACCGTCCCGTGTCAAGTGCATTTGTTAAGCAGTGAAAGGGTGTGAAGGCCACTGGCAATGTCAAGCCATCACGGACTATAGCTGGGTTAGACGACGACCCTTTTGCTGCGGGCCGAATCGGTCCCTTGGCCTAGGAATAGATTGGTTGAAGGAGCAATACACAAGAATAGACTGCCATATTGGCAGGATTATTTTTGGTATTCCCGGTGAGGCAGAATTTTTATTTTTCGATGAGGCAGAGTTTTTACCATCGACTTGATTCCAGGGACGGCACCAGGACCGGAGAGAGTCTACAGGATGGCACCTTCAAATTTGGAAATCTTGTACAAGATGATTGAAGAACTCAGAACCAAAGGATTCATTCGTGCTAGTGGATCGCCTTGGGGAGCACCGATACTTCTTGTGAAGAAGAAGGATGGTACGTCAAGATTATGTGTTGATTATCGTACATTGATGACTTATTTGATCAACTCAAGGGAGCGACTGTATTCTCGAATATTGACTTGCGGTCATGAGGGTACCATCAGATCAGAGTCAGAGAGAAAGTTATCCAGAAGACATCATTCAGATCGAGGTATGGATATTAGGATTTCCTTGTTATGCCATTTGGAGCGACCAGTGTGCCAGCCGTATTCATGGACCCCATAAATCGTATCTTCATGCACTATTTGGATCAGTTTGTGACAGTGTTCATAGACGATATCTTAGTCTATAGCTGTAGTGCCCCGTCCCTACATCGTTCCCCGTACTTCGTCTACGGGGTGCGCGAGAAAGGAACACTGTCGCTATCGATTCGGTCGGGACCGATAGGTCGGGATCGATTGACTCGATCGAACGGGAACTGTTGAATTAAGATCCATTCTCTCGCCTGAAGTAAACTCAAGGTGAGTGGCTGACCCTCCTCTTCTCGACCCCCTTCCTAGGTAAATCGATAATGTTGTTGCGAATGAAAGGATAAATGCAAGGGCACAAACACGGGAAAGGGATTGAGTTTTGAAAGATAATGTAGGCTATGTCTTATTAACTAAAAGGAAAATATGTCTTCGTACGGTTATGGACAACTTGTCGACAAGGCGGTAGTTTTCTCGATCAGCAACCCGGGGCCACGGGACCGTTTTGACCTAGGAGGAAACAGGGTATAGTCGTGCATAAGGTTTCAGCACAGGTTAAGCGAAAACTTGCATCGGAGCTAGCTACTTGCGTTGAAAGGACCCCGATTAACAAAGCTATACGTCCAGGATGGCTTGTGATGCCAGTGACGTCGAAGAGGGACGAGGCGAAGGAGGTTAGCCACTCGCCTTAGACTTGCTTCAAATGAGCGACTGGTTGGCTGCGCTGACGTCGCCTACGCGATCACCTACAACCCGCTGAATATGGGACTTGGTTCCAGAGAAGCCATTCCATAACGTGGAATGGATCTTAATTCAACCGTTCCCGTTCGATCGACCCAGCCGATTCCGACCAATCGGTCCCAACCGAATCGGTAGCGACATTGTTCCTTTCTCGCACACCCTATTACGACCCGCACCCGGAGTAAGGGCATGAGTGCGTGACAGCGTCCCAGCCTACACCGCAGAAATGACGTAGAATGCTGTCTAGTTCTACTATCTGACAACAGTTATAATATCAAAACATGTCGAAAACGGTCAACTCTGAATGGAGGACAAGCAATGTCAATATAATATACCCAATAAGCTATTATATTGTTACGACCGTCCAGTGTTGGTATTTATGTATGGTATTTATGGTGCACATCATCTTAATTCAACCGAGTAGTTCAAAGGAGGAAATTATGTATGGTATTTATGGTGCACATCATTAGGACGGGTTACGACCGTTCAGTGTTGTGATAAGCTATGATATCAGTAAGTTTGGGATCCTTCGGATATTGGGCTAGCATCCCGTATCGAAGCGATCATAGTCTTGCACATAAGGATGCCAAAGATGCATTACGGTGCGAAACACTGTGACCTTCATATAGATAGGGCCGGTGGGCTGAGATTAGCGCTGGGTGCAGACGCAGGGCCTGCCACCCTTATGCATATGTTTAAGTTTACGGTTGGTTGGTTGAGTGAAATGATATGATTTCTTATGTAAATAACCTTGCAGGCTAGGCAAAATGGGACATAGATGAGCACGATCACTATGTTTATGTTAAGATTATGTCTAACTGTATCTGCCGCAGGGACACGGTAGTGGACAAGTTCAGGATATGTTCGGCTCGAGGCGGGGCTCGGCTTGGACATGCCGAGGCATGGAGACCTTAGCGTTCAAGAGGAGCTACCGCATTGGCGTTCGGACTTGCGACATGGAGATGTTCAGCCGAAGACTACTTATTGGCTATAAAGAGGCATAATGTATGGAACAATGTACTCCTTTGTGAGCTAGAGAGATCATGAGCGTTGTAGCCAATTGGCATGTTAAGTTGGGCTATTCAGAGCCATTGTAACCTTCAGTTCATTATCAATAAAAGAGATTCTTGTTGTATACTACGTTTTCCTTCCGCTGCTTATGTTATCAATTTGAGCTATAAACACTATTGTGAATCTGTTATCTTGTCTTGCACGAGTGCAACTCCATATTAAATGCAGCATCACGCGCCAGCGAGGACGATGATTCGGGTAAAAACTTGATAATGATGAAGACGGTAACTCGGTCGACAAACGTAAGTATCGAGGCACGATCGAGAAAAATTTACAGTAGCATTAATATTAAATCTACATTGGCTTTTCTGTTAATTTAAAATTTACAATATAATTAAAACTAATATTACGAAAATGCTATTTGCTCCAAAAAATTTGGGTGATACCATCTTCCATTATGTGGCATATGACATGGTTGCTAACATGACAACTGACATGACAAAATTTAACAATAAAATTAATATTAAAATTAACATTAATAGTAAATAAATAATTTAATATTAAATTAACATTAATTAATATTAACATTAATATTAACATTAATATTAATATTAACATTAACATTAACATTAACATTAACATTAACATTAGCATTAGCATTAGCATTAACATTAACATTAATATTAATATTGACATTGATATTAACATTAACATTAACATTAAAAAAATTTGGGTAATTAATTTTTGGGGTTAAAATTTGCCATGTCAGCTGATATGTCATCTGCCATGTCAGCTGTTATGTCATCTGCTATGTCAGATGCCACATAATGGGAGATGGTATCACCCAAATATGTTGGAAGCCTAAACGACTAATTGCTAATATTAATACAGTGGCATTACCGTTATTTTCCAATAGATTCGTGCCTTGTTCGGTCACACCCCTCCACGAGCGGGTTACACCCCCCTAAACGAGGGGTTAAATAGCCTTTTCAAAAGAAGAGAACCCATCCGACTAGAGAGAAACAAAGGAAAGAAGAAGAACAGTCGCAATGGAGATGAGCAAGATCAACTGCAGCGGATGGGCCGTCATCCCTACCGAGATTCTCTCAATGACACTGGTATTATCGGGGATGCCGGCGGACGAGGTAATGTGCAACGTGGCCCCAGTTTGCCGTTCGTGGTGGAAGGCGCTCAACGGTCCCTTAGACTATTGGTCTAACGTCGACTTGGTACAGTGGTGCCGGAGGACCCAGCAAACCGCTGAGATTAGTTTGACCGTAATGAAGCTCGTGGCTCGCAGTGAGGGATATCTAGGGTCCCTCTCCGCGTACAAGCTCGACGAAGCAGCCTTCTCTTTTGCATGTTTAAGGCCAGTACAAAATTTTATTTGGTCTTATTCTAATACTTTATTTTTTTATTACAAAATTTTACGTATACTTTTGTCAATTTCTATTGATGTTTTTCCATTTTTATAATACAGTGGAAAATTTCTAAGGGTGCTGCACATTCCGAAGTGCGACGTGAGTGATGAAACTTTCATGAGACACTTGGAGTTTCTTCCTGTGCTGGAAGAACTCGACATTAGCTACTGTCTCTATATCACGTCGACTGGAATATTTTCTGCCGGAAAGTATTGCCGCCGTCTGGTCAAGCTGAGTAGGAACATGCCCCCTCCGGATTTCATGCTCAGGAACATGTTCGTCCTGGACACGAAAAATGAGGCGGAGGGAAAGGCCGTGGTTGATTCGATGCCGCGTCTCGAGCACCTACATATGGGATTTGGCATGTTCAATGGAGACACGCTGCGATCTATCATATGCAACTGCAAGGGTCTTCGCCTGCTCGACATACGTGGGTGCTTCAACGTGATCTTCGACGACGAACTCTGGAAAATTTGTTATTCAATACAGACATTTAAAAAACCCTTTGATAATGTAATCCCAGTACCAGGAGAACCTGTGTACGAGTGGTATAATGATTTAGATATGTTCTATCATTCCTGGGGTGAATGGTGAAAATATTAGCATGCATGCATGCATGCATTTCTTTATATATATTTTTCACTAGTCTACATACAAGATATTTTTTATGAGTTCGATTCTCCATTTTGACAAAATTTTACTTTTGTCAATACTAATTTTTTACATGATTATTTTTTTATAAATAAAATGGACTGTGATATAATGACGCCTAAGACGGCTCACTTTTGAGATTTTGACATTTTCTAACACAGATTTTACCATTAATACAACATCTCAGTGTAATCATATCCAAGAGATTTTGCCATTTCCCAACACAGATTTTACCTTATTCAAAATTAATTCTGGCGGTGCAAATTCCACTCATATTAGTGGTATCAGTGCCATTCACCATAATTAATGGTGATCGATACGAAAACATTGGTTTCTTTTTCACAACCCTTTAAAATCTATTTACACAGCCAAACAGCCAAACTAATTCATCTTCACGAGCCTTCAAAACCAATTTATATAGATTCAAAACAAAACTAAACAGCCAAACTATTTAAAATTCACAACCCTACAGAACAGTCCTAAATGTACCATTCTTCGTCTTGTATGTACCATTATCCGTCCTACATGTATCATTCTCCGTCCTACTCCATCCTAAATGTACTATCTCCGTCCTATATGGACCATTCTCCGTCCTACATGTATCATTCTCCGTCCTACATTTACCATTCTCCGTCCTAAAGGTACCATTCGCCGTCCTAAATGTACAATTCTCCGTCCAAAATGTACCATTCTCCGTGTTAGAGGAACGGAGAATGGCCATTAACAGCCAAACAACCAAACTAATTCATCTTTACGAGCCTTCAAAACCAATTTATATAGATTCAAAACAAACCTAAACAGCCAAACTATTTAAAATTCATAACCCTACAGAACAGTCCTAAATGTACCATTCTCCGTCTTATACGTACCATTCTCCGTCCTACATGTATCATTCTCCATCCTACCTCCGTCCTAAATGTACCATTCTTCGTCCTATATGGACCATTCTCCGTCCTACATGTACCATTCTTCGTCCTATATTTACCATTCTCCGTCCTAAATGTACCATTCGTCGTCCTAAATATACAATTCTCCGTCCTAGATGTACCATTCTCCGTGTTAGAGGAACAGAGAATGGCCATTAACAGTCCCAAAAATTGTTCCATACTAAGTTAAAAGCATATAATAGCACCCAAAAAATGTTAACAATAGAAAAATTCTACAGAACCCAAACACCAGACTCGAACCTAGGCCTTCCATGTAAAAGCCAAACAGCACAACCAACTAAGCCTGGAAAGACATCAATAATGCTAAGTCTACTACCAAATGCTTACAACACTCTTACAACCTTCACCCATTACTGACTTATGGGCCATGGCCCACATGTCAGCAATGGGTGAAGGTTGTAAGAGTGTTGTAAGCATTTGGTTGTAACTGTAGCATTATATCCCCAATTTCCAATAAGGAATAAGAAGAGTCGGTTAGGAATGTGTATATATATACATAGGGGTCCCCATTCATCTGAGTAGGTTGCACATTTAACATGGCTCCAAAAAGATCATCTGGTTGGGAACCATTGCCATAGTCTTCTTTCGGTCGTCGTCGAGCCTCTCCGCATGGAGCACCCTCTGTGCCGCCTCCGGCCCATGACTAGCTGGCAGCGGCTGCGGACTTCCTGACCTCCTGCGGGTTGTCATTGGAGGTCATCGCTCGACCTCTTCATCCGGCGTCCAACTTTGACCTGTTGCCGATCACTCCGGAGGAACGGGATTCTCTAGAGAAGAGGGAAGCGTTTCGCCGCCTGTGCCATAGGGCGGGTGTGCGCACCCTGCAGGACTTTGCGGAGATCCTCCGTGAGGCCAGTGAGGGCTAGACCTTTTTTTCATTTTTTACAGTTTTTTGTCCTCCTCTTGTATACTTCTCCGAAGAATGTTCCGGCGACGAAGCTGGGATTTAATGAAATATAATATTTTGTTAACTCAATTTATTTTCGGCTACAATCAAACTTTTACAACCTTCTTACAACTTACACCCATTTGCTAACTATAGCATTGCTCTTTATAATTAACAAATCTTGTTACGTCAAATCCATATATCAGCGATGATATCCCCATCAATGACTTGTTACGTCATAGAATTGATTATGCTGCCAGCGTCAATCTTGCCATCAAATCCATCTTAAATATGATTACAAAGTAAAATAGAGGACAACTTTGAGTGTTTCAATTTTACTCTTTTCAAGTACATAGTCTTTTTATTTTCAAAAAATTAATCAAATATTCGAAAAATAGAAATATTGAGATTAAACTTCACATTCTTAAATATGTTGTCAAATTTTTTTAAATAAACATGTTTCCACCACATTTTTTTTGCCAAATTTTTCAATAATTTATACGGAACACGTGGATATATACTAGTAATAATAGTAATAAATTTAATTTTGGAAAGTAGTTTTTAAAATTATGGTCTCAAAATCCCAAAGATTTATGTAGTGATTTCACATGGATATATACTAGTAATAATAGTAATAAATTTAATTTTGGAAAGTAGTTTTTTAAATTTAATAGTAATAAATTCGACCGTCTTATACTAGTAATAATAGTAATAAATTTAATTTAAGACTCAAAACTATTCTTATTTTTTTCACTTTCCAAGGTCACATAAGACGGTCGAATTTTTCCTCTACTTCTCTCAAACCCTCTTCCTTCTCCCAAACCCTCTCCCAAACCCTCTTCTAATCAAAATACCGCCGAAGAAACAACGACCGTCGCCAAAGGGGAAGAATCCACAAAGGGATGCGATACAGGCCCGAAGGGCAGAACTTACAAGGGCGGCAAAAATCAAGATTATGGTCGCTAGGACAGAGGCCGAAAGGGCAGTGGCAGAAGCAGCGGCAGCGACAGCGACGATGAAGGCGGAGGCGGCAGCCAAGCCACGTGCAAAAAAGGCTAAAAATACTCATTGCTCGACAAAGACCGGAAAATCTATCTTCGATACAGAGTCATCGGAAGACTCAACTTATGAAGATCGAAGGCGTACTCAAGCGAAGGCTAAGGTGGCAATGGATACAGAGTCATCAGCGTACTCTGTGGATTTTGAATCCTCATCAGAAGAGGAAAATGAAGAGGAAGAGCAATCATCAAATAAGTCCCAGGCTGGAGAGGAGGTAAAAAAATTTAAAGACTCTAAAACTAAGAAGATTTACATTAAATATTTCAAGAAAAAGGCTGTTATGCCTGAAAGATCAATTAAGATGGATGATGTCGAAGACGAAGCTTTCCTGGATATATTAAAATTCTATCAATTGGAGAAACTGAACAAATCATGTCTTGAAAAAAATCTCCCAAACAATAGTAAGAGAATTTTTCTCAAATCTTCCGGCTGAATTTAAAGAAAAAGAAGAGGATCAACCACTGGTGTTTCTGAGAGGGAAACTGATTAGGGTAAATGCTGCTGTCATCAACGAATTTTATGGATTTGATCCAATTCCTGAATTTGATATGAAAGATATTGATAATGTTTCCATGACGGATGCAATTCATGAGATTACAGGTGTTTCAATGGGTGCCAAGACCCCTCAAAATGTATACAAAGATCAATTAAAAACTTTTGTATAAATTGTTGCATGCCTACGTATCTCAAACACTCAACCCTACTGGACATGAGTTTTCCATCCATCTCGAGAGAGTAAAATTTCTTTATTATATGGGGAAGAAAAAAATGATGGATATAGGTTCCTACATGTTCAGTAGAATGATGCATCTCGTGGGAAAACTAACTGCAAGGACAGCTCTCCCTTTCGGAGGATTTGTATGCTCGATGGCTAATAAACATTCTGTCCCAAGCTTAGCAGGGGATGTTTATATTAAAAACAAAGGCCCCATGAGAAAACTAACCTTCACTCGAATATTTGGAAAACGGGCAGCAGCTGCAAGCAAACCATCAACATCTGGAAAACCATCAACTTATGAAATCAAAAACACTAAGGACAGGGTTGATGATCTATACAATTTTGTTGCTGCAAACTTTGAGAATGTCTTCAAAGAGATGAAGACTATATCCGACAACCAGAAATTGATTCTGGATAAGATTAACCAGATAGAGGTTGAATTTGCTGACCAAGAATAAGATTTTCCTTCCCTCGTGAAGAAGGTAAATGGGGCTAGCCCAAACTCTTATGTAAAAATACACACTGTGCACATTGACACTTTAATGCTAGCCATCACTTTGATACTTCTATTTATGTTTCTGGATGTCATTTCTACATATGCAGTGAGTCCATACTGACTATAATTTTTTTTAATCCGTCCCTCAAGGTGTCGGTGAAGGATATTTTGAGAAAGAATAAGAAGTAGGAAAAAAAAAGAAACAAGAAGAAGAAGATGGAGATGGCTATGAAGATTCATCTTTTGAGTTTTGAATGTCTCTTATTTCAATTTGGAAGTAATATTTGACTTGTAATATGGTTCTGAATATTTGTTGGTCATGGCGGTCAAACTAAATTTTGTGTTTGAAATATTTTAAGACTAAACTTTTCGCTTGTACTAAGTGCATAGTTCGTAATTTGTTTTGAAAATGTAATATGGTCTTGAGTTTAGAGTAGGTCTGATATTTATTTGGATTATTGTATTGTGAATTATGCAGGTTCTATGTTGAATTACTAACGTGGATTGGGCAGATTACTGTAACGTGAATTATGCAGTTTATTGGACTTGGAATGAAGTATACTTAATTTGATTTTGATTTTTTGGTTGAAGCGTTTATTTGGTTGGCAGTTGGCCTTCATAGATGATATTAATATTTTGGTGTATTCCTTTGATTTGCAGATGCCCATCACAGATTTCATGAGTCCTGGGTGCATTCCTAGGGTTTACAGGTGGCCTCATTACGGATGCATTCCTGGGATCACTAAAACTTTATTTGATTGTAATGTGTTTTGCTTTCTGTAAAAAAATTATTACATCGATGCCATCAGTATGAAGTCGATGCCAGTGCCTGTTCATCCCTTGTTATTGCTGAAGCAAAATTGTAATTATGCCTGTTCATCCCTTGTTATTGCTGAAACATAATTGTAATCCTGCCTGATCATCCTTTGTTATTGCCATCAGTACATCGATGCCATCAGTATGAAGTCGATGCCAGTGTAATGCATAATATAATGTAAGAAAAATTCTCTTTGATAGTAGGTTAATTATATTCAAACATTCGTAAGAAATTTTGTTCAGCCATACAGTGGAAGCATGATAAAATGATATTCGGATTTTCTTGAAAATGATTTAATATTAAATGAATGTACTATGGTAAATGATATTAAAAATACAGTAAATATTTGGTGGAAAAAATATGAGATACTTGAATATTTTCTTACTTTGTTAAAAGCACAGAGAGTGTCCGTTCTCCATTTTCAAAGAACAGAGAATGGCCATTCTCTTTGAGAATGGCCATTCTCCGTGTTAAAAGCAAAGAGAACGGCCATTCTCCGTCCATTCATGTTAAAAGCAAAGAGAATGGCCATTCTCCGTCCATTTGCCGTATTAAAAGCAAAGAGAATGGCCATTCTCCGTCCAAAAAAATATTCTCCTCAAAAATATTATCTTTAGAAAAGTTAAAAAATAATCCGCCCGACCTCAGAAGCAGGTTTCCTCAGTTCACCACCACCACCATGACATGTAGCTTTATTAACAAAATATTAAATTGTTAAATGAAAAATAAAATTTCTAACAATGGCATGGGCAGTAAAATTAGAGCGGCACCGCTGGTACTTCTCCTTGTTCGAGGAGGTCTCGACGACGTCCGATGCGAAGCGGACCGATTCTTCTCGGCGCAGCTGGTACTCCTCGTTGTTCTAGGAGGGCTCGACGATGTTCGACACGATCCGAACCGATTCTTATTTCCTTCTTCATCTCCGTTTCTCTTTCCACCACAACCACCAACACCACCACCACGACGGCCTGTAACCAAAAAAAAATACAAAATATTAAATTGGATGGACGAAAGAGAGAGTAAATATGAGTTAATTTAGGGTGTTCATTGAAAAAATTAAAGTGAAGAATGACCTGCTAAAGCAAGTTACCAACAGGTCAAAAGTCTAAATCAGCATTAAATGATGTTTCTACACTATTATTCAATCCGGACCATTGGATCAACATTCAACGGTCCAAATTTCGGATGTATCGATACATCCATTTCCAGTGGATGTATTATAGAACGACCCTATATACATATATAAGGGATGCAATCAATCCTACTCAACTCTCAACTCTAACTAAAAATTTTCCCACAGTATTCATATATCTTGTCTGCCGTGGTCGGCATATCCACGCCGGTACAGTACAGTTGCCACTATCGCAATGTCGACCGATCGACACAACTCATCACAACCACCATCACTAAATCCCTTGCCCCCATCGATGAGCACTCCCGACATCCTCCCTATGACCACCACGCACTATCATCACCATACCGAGCCTCGACTTTTTTCCCCGACCACTCTGCCGGCGCCAGACCGACCAGCCAATCATGGTCAAAACACCACCACCGCTAGTAATCCAGTCGATATGCCACCGCCCCACCGATATCACCTATCCTCCAGAACCCCTGGCCTCCCCTAACAAGCCAAGCTACCCCAACCACTTACCCGAGGCTGGACTTCGACCCCATCCTTTCCGCGTCGACCGTCGACGTCGTGCATCGAGCCCCGGTGTAGTGCCTCTCCTTAACCTGTACGCGTGACCTCCAGGGCGTCGTCCGCCATTCGATGTGGTGGCCAGATCTATAAGATCCTCCATCAATGGCCGACAGTGCTACGACTACATCTCACCACGCCTCCGACGAAGTCACTGCCGTGTTATGGGATCCCAGTGCTGCCAAAGAATCGCTCGTGTTTCTTTCTGCCAGAGTCGTCCGCCCTAGACCAGCCGCCTCAAGCTTCATTAGCTTATGCTCGCAGCTCTTCTCGAGTGCAGCGCCCGCCATCCGTCATGCCTTTTCCCTGGCACCACCGCTTGGTGAGCCATATCGTCGTAGATCCGAGATGTTGCTGCCTTCGCACTGTCGACCCCCGCACTAGGACCCGCACGTCGGTCCCCTCCTTCCTCCGCACACTTTCTCCGGAGTAGTGCCTGTCTGCCATGACAAAAGTTATGCAAACTTTTTGTATTTTAAACATATAAAGAGTACAAAGAATTCCTTAAAAGGAGATCTAGGTACAAAAATTTCTAAAAAATTGTGACGGTGGAGATCGAGCACTACAGCAGCTCATTTACTCTGTTGATAATCTGACGATGAACTGAACTTGCTCTAACTTTTCGATGCTTATGAGTGCTACTCGGGGTTGCCAATCAAGAAGTCGCCAAAGAGTTCTTGAATAAATAAAGGCTCCTTATATTTATAGGTAAGCACATGTACGATGTATATAAGGGTTCCTGGCGCGCAGGAGCGCTGCACGCGCGAGATTACGGGAATATCTGTTATAACTGCTCTGTGAAGGCTGCTGCTGAGCTGACATATGTTGGTTGTTGGAATTCTTTATGATCAAGATCTTGGACAGTTATATCCCTCATCAGTATAACCGATTAATTGACACATGGCATGTTCCCATTACTAGATGGCTTTGCTCAGATGAAATCGACTAGATCTTGCTCTTATCGAGAGAACGACTGTTTAAACAAACTAAAATTCGATCTCATCTCAAGAGTAGCAGGTTTAAAAAAACTAGATTTGATTGCATCTAAAAAGATACAACTTGTTTAAACAAACTAAATCTGACTCTATCTCAGGGGCGACGGTTTAAACAAACTGGATTTGATTGTATCCGAAAAGATACACCAAACTGAATCCAATTGTATCTGAGAAGATACAGCTACCATACTGTCCATATGGTATGATGCCACATTGTAGGAGAACTGTGCGCTTACGAGCTGCACTTTTGGGAGTGTTTGGACCACTGTACTTTTGGGTAACGAATAGGATGCTATGGAGGCGACGAAGTCACTGCACGTTTGGACGACGAGAAGACTGTGCTCTTGAGGCAACGAAGTCACTGTATTTTTGGGTGACGAGTAGACTGTGCTTGAGACGACAAAGTTACTGTACTTTTGGGCGACGAGGAGACTGTGCACTTGAGGCAACAAAGTCACTGCGCATTTGAGGGACGAGGAGATTGTGCTCTTGAGGCAACAAAGTCTCTGCTCTTTTGGACATCGAGGAGACTGCTCTTGAGGCAACAAAGTCATTGTACTTTTGGGTGACGAGAAGACTGTGCTTGAGGCGACGAAGTTTTTGTGCTTTTGGACGACAAGGAGACTATGCTTAAGGCGATGAAGTCACTGCACTTTTGGACGACGAGGACATTGTGATCTTGAGGCAACAAAGTCATTACAGTTTTGGGCGACGAGGAGACTGTGCACGACGAAGTCACTGCACTTTTGGGCAATGAGGATAATATGTTCTTGAGTCAACGAAGTCACAGCGCTTTTGGGCGACGAGGGAACTGTGCTCTTCAGGCAACAAAGTTACTGCGCTTTTAGGCAACGAGGAGACTGTGCTCTTGAGGTAACAAAGTCACTGCGCTTTTGGGCGACGAGGAGACTGCTCTTGTGGCGACAAAGTCACTGCGCTTTTGGGCGACAAGGAGACTGTGCTCTTGAGACAACGAAGTCACTGCACTTTTGGGCGACTAAGAGACTGTGCTCTTAAGGCAACGAAGTTACTGCACTTTTGGGCGACGAGGAGACTGCTTTTGAGGCGACAAAGTTACTGCACTTTTGGGCGACAAAAAAAACTGTGCTCTTGAGACAATGAAGTCCCTACACTTTTTGGCTTCTTTCAAAAAAGTGCCGTGCTTTGAGTGACCTGTGCGCCAAAGAGGCTGCACTTTTAGGGAGTTGTACTTTCGGGGAGCTCTGAAGTAGCTGCACTTTTATGAAGTTCTCAAGTAGCTGTGCTTCTGGGTAGCTGCGCTTCTGGGCGACTATGAAGGAACTATGCTTCTTTGAAGTTCTCAAATAGCTGCACTTCTGGGGTAGCTGCGCTTCTGGGTGACTATAAAGGAACTGCACTGTTGGGTAGCCATAAAGTCATTGTGCTCTTAAGAAAATTTACTGTCTGTCTTTGAACGGCTGAGTCAACACCCCTTTAATTGTTGCCATTTTTGGGGGCTCGAGGTACGATGACTAAAAGTTGAGTCAAATGAATCTATTAAATAAGATTTATTGTGCAGAGTCCTAGGTTCATTCCATTACTCCGGAACCTTTTGATCGACTGCCACGTGGCATGTGGGTTGGACCACATAGCCTATATAAAGAGAAGCTTTTTGGGTGAGAACTTGCTCATAGTTTCCAGTCATTCTCCTGTCATGCTCGACCCCGACTTAGCTTCAGACGGCCATAGGCCTTGCATAAGTTGGCTATTGGTTGCAGATCTCTTCGTTCAAAGAAGCTGTGGTCTTGTAGAAGAACAACTGCAGAGTTTCGAGATGCACTTGAACATTTGGCATAAGGGGTTTGAACCTGAACAACATCTCGGAGGTCTTCGAGGTCTAAGCTACCAGGTTTGGATTGATTGCCTATCTGAAGAGCCACAGGTTGTGCTCTTGCCTGCTCAATAACGGCTTTATTAGCCATATTGGAGTGGGAGAAGCTGCGTGCCTTGTGATGCTGGAAGATACACAGGTAGTGCTGTGAGCTTCGTACAGGAGCTGTGTTCTTGCTCGGGCCAATAGCTGCTTTATTAGCCATATTGGAGTTCCTCAACGTCTGACTAGAAAGTGACTCACTGTGACGAGGAAGTGATTTGCTCTGACACTGCTGCGCTTTTGGGGTCTACATGCTTCAGAAGGTTGCGCGCTTCTGAAGATCGCACATTTTGTAGTCTGTGCTTTAGTCTTTAGTCTTTATATGTAACCATGAAGAGTCTATAATCGATTTTTTGTAAATGTGATTTTAATAAAGACCTTTTGTCACTCCCACTTTTCTGAATAGGGCTAATATAGTCATTTATAATATTTTATTATTTTAATATTATTTAAATAGTAATTTTAGTGTTTTTATATTATTAGTTAAATAGGTATTTTATTGATAGAGTTTTTATTTATAAAAACTTTAATATATTTAATAATTATATAAAATAAAATATTTAGTTTTTGTTTATAAATAAATTCTGATTTTTTAAAATATATATATATATATATATATATATATATATATATATATATATATATATATATATATATATATATATATATATATATATATATATATATTTAGGTATTATTCTATTATGGGATATATATATAAATATATATATATTTGTATTAATGGAAAAAATATTAATGGGTTTATTTATATAAATAAATATATGTGTATATGTGTAAATATATAATATATGTATGTATGTATGTATGTATGTATGTATGTATGTATGTATGTATGTATGTATGTTTGTGTGTGTGTGTTGTGTGTGTGTGGTGTGTGTGTGTGTGTGTGTCTATATATATATATATAATATATATATATATATATATATATATATATATATATATATATCTATATATATATATCTATATATATATATATATATATATAAGGTTAAGGTTTAAAGAAAGAAAAAAAAACAAACAAACAAACAAACACACGCCGCCACCCCCCCCCCCCCCCCCCCCCCCCCACCACAAAGTCGACAAGCAGCAGCAGCTAAAGTCGAGCCCAAAAAAAATATATATATATGTATATATATATATTTTATAATATATATATATATATATATATATATATATATATATATAAATATATATATATATATATATATATATATATATATATATATATATATATATTTAGAGAGAGAGAGAAAAACTTTCACAAAACCCAAACCCTAGCCGTCATCCCCAACCCAGCGTACGCCCCAACGTCGACGTCGACCAACCCGCGGCCGTCCATCGCCGGGAAACGCACAACGAGCAGCCCACCACCGCACGAAAACTATCAGCGAAGAGCCAACTTCGGAAATAGATTTCTCTTTCCTCGCTCCGTCGTTTTGCGAACCACTTGGTCAGGTATGATCCCAACATATACACCTTTAATTCCCTTTAATAGTTCATGCCGATTCGCATCATGTGCGACGAAAAACGAGTTCCAAAATCGAGAAAAAACTCGATTTTCTGGGTTTAGAAACTGTCCCGAAACCCCCAACTTTGTGGCCGATTGCGACCAACATGTTGCGAGTTTTCAAAATCGGTTTAAAGAGACTTATAGACAACCTATAGGGCTTTAAAACCCTTTTTGTAGAATTAAATTTTATGCACTGTACAGAAAGTTATTGTTTGTGAAGTCGGAGAAAAAACTGATTTTTAAAACTGAATTTTTAGAAAAATTGTCCCGATACGCCGTCCGTCCCGTCAATTCGGGCGATGTGGTGGCGAACTGAAAGTATTGAATGGTGCGTATCGACTTCGTGGACGTGCGGGCTTTGACGGGATTCAAATTGGTCGCGTGTACACGACGAATTTGATGTGTATCCGTAAAAAAATCACCGTATCGATCTTTTGCATATTTGTCAATTACTTTGTGCACGCTCGTCATATCGAGACAAAAGTTATGCCAACAGGACCGTATCATTTTTCTGGTTCTGTATGCCAAGTTTGGTCCGATTCTGGACGGTCGATCGGAAAGCTATTTTGGCGGGCCCGCGACCCGATCCAACGGGCAAATTTGTGCACGGTCCACCGAAATCCAACTTTAGACATACGGTTGGGTTCATCTCGTCAAACTGGACTTGTAGACATATAGTTTGATGACTTTAGAGACTGTAGGTTCTGGTATATTTTCGGTACAAAGTGGGTCCAACGACGGACACCATTTTGACCTAAAATTACCGTTTTGTCCCTGTGTCCAGAATTGGACTTATGGATAGGCATTAGTAGCTAATTTGACTATTCTGAGAATGTTGGTAATATCTGTTTCAATATTAGGAGACTGTTGTGCGAGTTGACCGTTCGTGGCTCTTTGAGTGGTTTGTAGTTCGATTTTCTCAGCTCAGGACAACAGGCAAGTACATTCTCTGATAGTTTTCATTGATTTGATATCTACTATATCTGATTCAGTTATATAGTGTTATACTTGATTCTTGACACGAGGATACATGGACTAGTATACGTGAATCTCGTCATGAGATGTCATTCCCGGTTTACCTGGTATATGAGTACATTATTCGATATTATTTTTTGTACTTGTATAGACACCGATTTGGGAGTGGGCTGGCCCCTTCTCTTCGAATCCCGTGTTATGACTTGTCATGTCTGGATTCTTTATACTACTCAAGAATGGGGAGTTATTAGAGGTTATGTGATCATTACCCCTACTTGTTTATTACTTGTGCATAGCTCCACCATCACCACACGTAGGGTGTAGCCTGACATTATACTACTTGTGCGTAGCTTTCCATTTTGGTCGACCTAATCCCTATACTATTATACTACTTGTGCATAGTCGGTCAAATGGAACAGCCTGATCTTGATCCAAGCCGATCACATAACGCTCTAATATCTCATGGCACTTTATTTTTATGTTTATATCATACCTCAGATTACTTTCCATTGTTTATATTCCAGTTTTATATTATATCTCACACATGACATGATATCCAGTTCTCTTGTACCGTTTTACTTTTAGTCTTGATATTCCATCTTGTATTTTATTATGATTGTCTCTTATAGTATTTGTCAATTCACATGGAACTGCTGTTGGTGTTTGTACTTGCTCATATCCTGACAGGATAACCCCCGTTGTTTTTCAGAGGATTTAGATGCAGATTGCCCGACCTACTACGGGTTTGGCATAGATGGAGCCTACGACCAGGACCAGCCTGTGGACCCGGTGCTCGTAGAGGACGCACCGCCAGTAGTGACCTAGTTTACCTAGATTTTGTCTTGATTACAATCCAGTTTGATACTTTGATACTTGTAGTATTTATTTTGGGATATTATTTTATGTCTTGGTCTCTGAACTTGTGATTGCGACTCAGCGTTGTTTCAGACTATTTATCTCATCTTTATCTTTATCTGTATCTTTATCATCGTGTTTATCTTCCTTAGAATTATGTGATTGAGTTGTGGTTATATTCCTCCGTACGGAGATGACAGGTTATATTTGTGTCTTAGATTCTATATATTCTAGATAACCTTTACAGCGTTCTACCGTCGATACTGCGGCGTAGGCTGGACGTACCCACGTGCTCGTGCCCCTAAACAAGGTGTGGGTCGTGACACCTTTATGCACTGTTTGAGTTTTGAAGCGCGCATAGTTTTATGGGTCTCATGTGCTTCTGTCGTCTTCTGTGCTTTGTCATGCTTCTACAAGACCCCCTTCAATTTTTCAAACTTGAAAAAGTTTGGAATACTTTGAATAGAAGCATGAAATGACACGCCATCGGGAATACAAAGCGAGTCATTGACAGGCTGGCATCATACTCATTTGCATTAATGTTTTTGAGTCGTCATTTCATTTAAACGTAATGATAGCTCCTCATTTTTAGGATTTAAAACCCATCATGATCTCGCTTTATCTTCCATGATGTTTGGTGTGCTGCCGTAGGCACCCAAAAATAAAACTTTAATTTTAAAATTATTTGTACAAGTGAGAGTAAGGATCGATTCCACGGAGAGTAACTAGTGTAAATCTATGCTATGCGAACAAAGCAGGTGGGAGATTTGAATTTAATAAAAGCAAATTTAAGAACTAGAAAATAATTAAAGTATTGAGATCAATTAAAAGAACAAATATTGGTCTCAGTGAACGTTCACCATTGGGATCTTAAAATTGATCATCGATGCAAGCATAAATTAAAGTATACTTTGGATATTTACCATTGGAAGTATCTTCCTATCTCTCTTAGGCTTAGTTAATTAGATAAAAATGACCTAATTAACTTTAATTACTAAATAATTTAATGCAAGCGCTAAAGATTTAATCTAGCAATTTCTTACAGAATAAAAACATTGATAAAGCAAAACAACACAAGCACAAGCGATTGTATTTAATTTGTCAAAAGTTTTTCTCCTAAGATCTAATAAAACAAAGCAGTTCATTACATCTTGGTTGCTTCACAAATTAGAAACATAAAACAATTATGGACTTTTTTAATCTAATTTAGCGGTAGATCAAAATGAATAATAAACTAGTAGGCCTCCTAGTAATTAAACAAAACAATCATGAAAGTTGACATAGAAAAACATTTAATATTCAAAGTATAAATTAAACATATAAAAACAATTTAGATCTCACAAGTTTATTGATTCCAAGGCTTCCGTACACTTCGACCGACAAGACTTTTAGCCGCACATGTTCATCAAAACTTCAAAAGAGAAGTTGGAGAAGAAGAAGAAGAAGAGTTGTGGTGTGGTGTTTTTCTTCCCTATGATTTCTACCCCTTTTAACACCCTAAATTAGTTGTTTAAAGCCCACAATATCTCCCCAAAAATCCTCTAAAATTTACAACTTGTCAAACAAAAAAATAAGTCACAGAACAAGAAGAAAAATAGTTATTTTGGTTCATATTTTTGTTCACAACATCTTTGTTCCAACTTCAAGCCTGATTTCGTCCATGATGCAGCCTGAATCTCGAAAAACTTAAAATAGGAAAGTTGTATCCCTTTGTATTAGATTTTCAAATCTTTTTTAATCACCTTAATTGCTTTTCGAAGGAAAAAGTTATGCCTATTTTGGTAAAAGGTGTCAAAACTGTCCAAAATTGTAAGTTAGCTCCATTTTGCATTAGTGTCTCCAATTGCATCCTAAATCAAAATATAAATATAATGAGTACCTTTAGTCATAAAATGCATATAAAATTGTAGACATTAGGGACAAAATATAATATTTTATGTTCTCATTAATGTTCGAAGAGTTTTTTCAAATACAAAGGGTTTTTGTCTTCATCCGCTGACGTAGCTTCGCTCTATAAGTAGAGTTTTTTCTCGGAAAGAAAGAGTCTTTCTGCCATCTGTGCTCTCTTTTAACTAAGCCTTTCTTCTCAGAGTTTTCTTATTCCTCTCAAAACCCTAATCTTTCCGCCATGGCTCCTAAGAGGTCGAGAGTCCTCAAAGCTTCCAAGGCAGCTGCGGCCAGCGTCGAAAGCTGTCAACATCGACGAATCTCCGACCGTTGGTACTGAAGTACATGGAGACGTGCAGCCGCCTATTGGGAGTAGATATTCGATGAACATTGACACCCTAATTGGCCAATGCACATGAGCGTTCACTCCTCAGAGTAGCGTCTCGAAGATGTTCTAAAGCTTCTTTCCGTTGATGCGCATGTGCACCACTCCTCGGAGTAGTGTCCGGAAGATCTGCTGAAGGTCCCTCAACCGATGCGCATGGTTGTTACTTTTATGAAGTAACGACTGTAAGATGTACTGAGGTTTCTGCTGACGCGCAGAGTCACTAAAAGTGTCTGTGCGCAGTGCCACTTACGTAGTGCCTGCGTGCAGTAAAACTTACGTAGTGCTTGTGCGGATGCTTGTTTGCTGACATGCAGTACAATTTACATAGTGCCTGCACGGATGCTTGCTTGCTGACACGCAGTGCAACTTACGTAGTGCCTGCGCGGACGCCTGCTTGCTGACACGTAGTGTAACTTACGTAGCCCCTGTGCGGATGCCTGCTTGCTGACACGCAGTACAACTAGATAGAGTCAGGACTCTTATATTTCTTGCAGAAAATGACATGTTTTCCTGACTCTTATTTTGTTCATGTGTAGTTTCTGTGGCTATGCCTCTTTTTGACGAGATCCTTTTTGACTCATCGGTCTGTGCACTCGGCATAAATGTTAATGAGGCGCTTGTCAATCCTGCTAAGAAGTTGATTGCCCAAGCCCAATCGAAAGAGTGGTAGGCTATGATACGGGATCAACAGTATCCATATTTCCGTCGTATGATGGACCGAGACAAGTTTTCTCTCTCCTTTGATGCCGTCGAGGTCCTAAAGCCTCGATTCATGTTCGATGATCAGCTGATTTTGAAAGACACCAACCTCCTAAAGATAAAGGAGGATTAGTATTTTGAGAACGATGGTCTCCCTTTATATGTTTCGTCAGTCGATTGGCACCTTTCGCTCTCGGTTTTCTTCTGCTTCATCGAAAAACGGTGCATGAAATGGGTTTTCACCCCTGAGCAAGGCGGTTTAATGATAGGCCATTTTCAGGTGGACAAGTATTCTAAGAGAAAGGATACTTTCAAGAGTGTACGTGCTGGTTCATCGTATACTTCGCATGTGTTGCTCCCTGGTCACCTGCTTAGCAATTTTACTACGGATGTACATTCGTTCGGGGCTTCTATTTTTGCCAATAGGCTTCTAGCGACGGGATGCACATACCCGAAAAGAGCCTTCTGGGTCGAAGGCTGGATCCATCCTAAGACTGAATGGTGCGAATTAACCCAATGGGTATTCGGTAGGTTCAAGACAGAGCTGAAAGGTACTGGCTTGCGTCGTGCCATTAGGGCCACCAAACATGGTATAGAGATTAATCAGCCCTTGTTCGCGGCTTTGCTGGAGATGTATAATCACAACACTGGGACTTTTATACTCTATACGGAGAGATGGGGTTGGCCTTCCATGAGATATACGCCATCTAGAAGCTGCCTTAGGGCGAAGAACCATATAAGAAATATACACCTAGCAAAGAGGAGTTTTTAGGGATGGAGAACAAGTATCCTGAAATGATAGCAGTGTACAAATAACTACTTTTCCATCATCAATTGTGTGTACGCCAGGAATCGGCGAAGACTTATCCCCACATTGAGGCTTGGAAGGACTATATATTCGACAAACAACCGCCAGAGTCGGGTACGATCCACTTTACCATACGTAAGGCATACACTGCTGACGAGGTATAAGCTATGATGGTCGAAGCAGAGGTATCCACTCCTTTAGTAGATGTTGAGAGAAAACCCACTTCCATCGTCTATAACTATTTTTGTCAGAACTTGACTGTTTTGAGCTCGAAAGCGGCGTTGGATGCTTTTCTGATGATATGGCTGCAGAAAGCCATAGTTCCTGGAGGCTCTGGATCCGTGGGGCGGATCAATCAGGAACTCATCCTGTCGTCCGTGAAATTGGCCTTTAAACATTTGCTAGCTTTGCTCCCTGCTATAGTGTGAATACTTTGCGAGGCCTACGGGAGCACTCGAAGAAAATAATAAAGCATCATGGAGGAGACGGTGAATTCCCTCGGGTTGAACTCCCCTACCATTATTTGATGGCTTGGTTGGCGTTACACCTCCCAGGTTTGATAGTCCATACCATAATTGATGGTTATGAGGAAGGGGATGCGACAAAGCGTAACTATTACCGAGCAAAATGGCTTCACCAGGACGTTCCCATCTATAGGTGGATGTTAAGCCTCCTGGATGGCTATGATTTTAATAGGGTTCTGCCCTCCTACCGGGATTATCTCGCAGACGATGAGCTAGTAGACCGAGGCAGAGAGGAGAGTGATTTGACTCTCGGTGCTTTCTATTGGCTGCAGTCCATTCGTCCCTCACACCTAGTGTACCGGAACCAGAATCGGGTGTATCTGGAGCCCAATTTGTCGAGTCGGTTTACGCGATAGTTCGGCTATAGTCAGACGATGATGAACAACCTAAGCTCTTGCCTTAGTTATGAGGGAAGTCTATTGGATGGCGCCCGGGCATGGTATTATTACAATGTCAGGTGCACTGGTACGAAGTTTACGTTCCCTACGATGCACGGAGAGACCCGTATCTTGTATTCCGCCGTGAAATTTCATTGTGTGGCCAATAACTTCTCATCGGGCCACGATCGAGAATGAAGTCTGATTGAGGGGACGAAGCTGGAGGCATCTCAGTCGGCCCTTTCGTATCTTCGAGTGCTTTCATCATCTGGTGGCAGATCCTCGGATGGTTCTAGTACCTCCCGGAAGAGAAGAGAGGAGGCAGTGCCTTTGAATACCTTGTCGAAATGTCGGGCTCCCTCGGAGGCGAGTTCTTCTCCTGCCAAGAGAACCAAATGGGCTGTACCTAAGCAGTACAGAACCTCACAATGATCTTTGCTACGGTAATAGCCCTCTGCCCGTGGAATCTTCTTCACAGGTATACTTTAGACCTTTTTATTCGGGTTTTTATGCCAGACTTTTGGCTTATTATTATTTTGCTTGTACAAGCGAAGAAGAAGTCTGGATGGTCAGAGATACTCAGGAAACTTTCTGAAGAACCTGCGTCGGAGGTATCCCAGAGGGAGTCACTGCGTCTAGCGGTTAGAGTTACCACCCCTTTGCCTATCGAAGGTCCTTCTATAAGGAGGGAAGAGGAAATCACCTCTGTCGTGGGTCCTTTGAATCTTGAGACACCTAT
This sequence comes from Iris pallida, assembly GCA_029216955.1. Taxonomy (NCBI): domain Eukaryota; kingdom Viridiplantae; phylum Streptophyta; class Magnoliopsida; order Asparagales; family Iridaceae; genus Iris; species Iris pallida. The sequence continues at coordinate 12,713,950 of JANAVB010040619.1, forward strand.
GATGCAAGGACCGAAGAGACTAGTGTCCCAGAGGAGAATCCGGTGACCGCAGTTACTGAGGCATCTGACTCGAAAGATGTCTATCCTCCTGTTCCTTTTGAGTATGAGACTTAGGACTTTTCAGAGCAAATTGCATTCCATCAGCAAGAAACTTTCATGGATTCGATAGTGGACGAGCCCATCGTGATACGCAAAATCGGTCTTGCAGTGGCAAAAGGTATGACTCCAGAATTCGTATCTGTGATGGGCCGAGCAACTGAGGATACTGAAGGCATTACTCATGACCCTTCTACTGTATCTCCTCCTTATATCGAGGAAGGGCTGAAGAGAAGCCAGATGTACCGGGAGGTGAGGAGGATCAAGCGGTCGATGAATTACCCCTGCAGACACCAAAGATCTACCTCAAAATCTGATAGAAGAAATCGTAGAAAGGTTGACGGAGGAGGCTGTCAAAGAGCTAGCCGACAGAGCCATTGAGGAGCCGATCAAGATGACCATCGAACATTTTTGTCGATAAGGTCATTATGAAAGCGGCCCAGGAGGCTATTAAAGAGTTGGCCGATATGGTCATAGGAGAGGCAACTGAAGAGACCATGAAAGAGCAGGTCGATGAGACTGCTAATGAGTTGGTCACTGAGGAGTCGATTAATGTAACTAATGAGATGACGGTCGAGGAGGCTGATGATAAGCCCATTGAAGAAATCGTTGACAGCACGGTCAGAGAGACCGTTGAAGAGCCAATCGAGAAGACCGCTAACAAGTCAGCTATTGAGGAGTCCGTCTATGTAATCACTACAGAGCTGATCGAAGAGACTATTGATGAGCTAGCTTCTAGAGAGTTGGTCGAGAGGATTACTGGTGAGCCGGCTGCTGATAAACCGGTTATGAAGACTGTTGAGGAGTTGGTCGAAGTGACTGTCGAAGAGTCTATCACAGAGGCCGTTCGAAGGCCAGTCCATGTGGCTTCCCAGAAGTCAGTCATAAAATTGTTGAAGAGCCGGTAAGGGAGCTCGTTGTAGAGCCAGTCATCTACGAGACTACTCTTGAATCAGTTACGCAGGGGCTAAATCAGACATCCTCGATAGGTACTATCGTTGCTCTATTGATGGCCTCTATCTCGGTCATGGCACCACCTACCACGGCCGCAATCCATAGTCATTTATTAGTGGCGGCCACCGCTGCTCCGGGACCTTCTATCGTGGCATCTCCGATGACTCCAATGGTCATGGCTGACAATGCTTATTACGCCAACCTCATTCTGGGTACTATTTATACTGCTTTAAAGCACGGTATAGAGGTTGTCTTACAGCATAACCAGACATTTAGGTAGGCTCAGTCAGCAGTAAGAGCCCAGCTAGTGGCATTACGCGAGTATCAGGGATATGAGGCAAAAGCAGATACGATAGAGACTTCTTTAATGGAAGTAGAAGCCATATTCATGGAGCTTCAAGGACTTGAGCGCAGCATGTCGTCTCTCGCGAACACGAAACTAGAGAAAATGGTCGCTGAACTTTTCCAGCACGAACAGAGACGTCAAGATCTGGCTCATAGGACTGCTGAGGTTGAAGAAGAGATTAAAGAGGTGATCATTGCTGAAAAAGTTTAAGTCTGCTGTCAAACAACCTTAGTAGAATAGTGCAAAACCCTCCAGGAATAGATTCGGCAGTTAGAAGAGGCGCGGGCCTTTGCCGAGAGTGAGCTGGAGAAGTCAAAAGACCAGTAGAGGCTCCTTAGCCAGCGATTCGAGACTTTACTCAAGAGAAGAAGTGTATCGGTGGTAGTCAGGAAGAGTTAGACATCACACGCCAGAACCTATCCCAGCTCGGGGATAAGGCCGCCAGACGATAAGAGGCAGAGCGCCGAGCCAAAGAGTTGGTTGGTTCCAAGATCACCTTTTTGAGAAGTCGACTTGACGAACTTATGCGCCAGTCGTCTTAGATTGCAATATTGATGTCTTTCGTCCTCTTGTTCCTCTCCTTTGGAAGGCCTTTTTGTAGTAAAGAAAGAAAAAAAATTTCTTTTCATGAATGAAAATCTTAGTTTTGCTCATCTGCTTGTCCATTTACTATGAACTTTTTTATAGCAGTGAGAATTTCCTTAGAAGTAGTCTTAACATGATAGGATGAAGGTAACTCCGCTGGGGATGGGGTGTTTACTCAGAGGTAATATGGACATGGTAAACATGAAAAAAAATTTGTGGAAGAATTTTTTACTCAGAGGTTATATGGACACGGTAAGAATAGATTATACGGGTGTATAGAATGACACAAAGATAGTATGGACGTGAAATGTTATATAGATGATTATGAAAACCTGGGGTTCATAATGGAAAAAATGTCTACTCAGAGGTAATATGGACATAGTATGCATGAACTTCATTGGGGTATTGAAAAATAACTCAGAGGTTATGGACGTGAAATATTTTCTACTGGGACATGAGAAAGATATGAATTCGATGATAGAATCCATACGCACCTATAGGGGATGTAGAAATACATGTCGATTTAAACCTTAGACATAGTAATTATTCACGAATTTGTCATTGATTGGCATAATCAGCAAATTGTCGTTACGTTTGGCCAGCCGGTAAGCACCATTAGAGTAGACCATCTCTATGACGAACGGTACTTTCCACTTGGGCTTGAACTTTCTAGCTGTCTTGTGCGTCATCACCATCAGTCTCCGAACTGATAAGACGAGGTCGTCCACTTAGAATGTCCTTTCCCGGACCTTTTTGTTAAAAGCTCCAAAAATTCGAGCTTGATAGAGTTCGATACGTTGTTGAGCCAGTAGGCGCCTCTCATCCAACGCTTCCAACTCCTGTAGCCGACGATGTTGATTGTCTTCGTCTGTCAACTTGTTGGTGACGACTACTCGTAGAGACAAAATCTGGATATCCAGAGGGAGTACCGCCTCACTCTCGTAGACAAGAGAGAACGGTGTGTTGCCCGTGGGTGTCCGAATGGTGGTATGGTAAGCCCATAGACATTCACCGAGTTTCTTATTCCAGTCAAGCTTATTGGAAGATGCGACTTTCTTGAGCAGCTTGACAATTATTTTATTGAATATTTTAGCTAGTACATTCGCTGCAGGATTGTAGGCCGTTGACGCTACATTCTTTATCCGATTCTTATCACGGAATCGATGGAATGCATGGTTCACAAACTGAGGTCCATTGTCATAGATAATCCTTCGAGGAACTTCGAAGCAGTAGATGACGTGATGATTAACAAAGTTGATCACGTTCGAGGTTTTCACCTCAGCCAGTAGGACTGTTTCTGACTACTTAGAAAAGTAGTCGATGATGGCGGGGATGAACCGGTATCCTTTGGAGGACGGGGGGCTGATCAGTTCGATGATATCCATTCCCCATGCTTCAAATGGCCAGGCGGCCGCAGTGGGGTGTAGGAACTCAGAAGGTTGGTAGATAAAGTCAGCATGTAACTAACATACCCGGCACTTCTTAGCATAATCGACGGCGTCCACCATCATGGTGGGCCAGTAGTAGCCCATGCGACGTAGTCGGTCTGTAACTTAGGTCCAGGTTGATGAGCTCTGTAGGTACCATCATGCGCCTCCCGAAGGGCTTCTTTTGCTTTAGTATTAGATAGACACCAAGGGAGAAGTCTGTCGTAGGAATGACGATATAGCATTTTGGTAGTTGTGTCATAGAAGAACCGGAGCGAGCGCCTTTTTATAGAAGTATCTTTCTTCGGGTCTTCAGGTAGGATCCCGTAGACCTCATAGTCTATGAACGAGAATATCCAGTCCCGAATGTCAATACTGGTGTCCGTTTGTACATAGTAGCTCAGACATGTATGTAGGTTATTCTTTGGGCAAACCAGCTTTCGACCCATCACTGTGACAGAGTACTGGGTTTCGACAGAAGCTGCCAGAGGCGGCAATACCAGCGAGGGCGTCGGTCTCAAGGTTTTACAGTTGAGGTACATGTTCTATAAAGAACCCTATGAATGTGGAGATGAAGCCAATTGCTGCCTGATGGTAAGGGATCATATCTTCATGCCGAACCTCATATTGTCCTCGAACCTGGTTGATAATCTGCTTCGAGTCGCCGTAGGCCTCGATGTAGTCGACCCTAACTGTTTAGCAAGCTGGAGCTCGGTGATGAGAGCGTTGTACTTAGCAATTATTGGTACATGACTCCATGAGAGAAAATGTATGGCAGATGACTAGACCGTCAGGAATGATGAGGACTATTCCGACCCCTACGATGGTTTTGCCTTTGGGTCCTGTTCTCGAAGCACCATCAAAAAACATTCGCCAGACATGATTGTATGTGACTGCATTGGACTCTAGGACCTCGTTAGGGATACCTTCATAGAGTCCCGACATCTCCGGTACAGGATGTGCCGCCAAGAAGTCGGCAAATACCTGAACTTTAACCGCCTTTTGTAGGACGAAAACCATGTCATAAGGTGTCAAAAGGATTTTCCATGTGGCTAACCGTGAGTTTAGCGCCCCTAGCTTAGTCATGAGAACTCTGAGGGGATTGACAGGAGAAATGACGTGAATTGTCTGACCAGCCACATAATGGCACGTCTTTTGGATGGCGAAGGTTAGAGCGAGACACTCCTTCTCCACAGGAATATACCGATGTTCGAAACCAATCATGGTCCTTCTAATGTAGTAGATTGCCTGTTTGTGTCCTTCGTTGCTCCTCTGGGCTAGCAAAGCAACGAGAGAATGGTCCAGCACAGTAGAAAGGGCCTTCCCACAAACGGTGCTACCAGTACTGGAGGACTAGTGAGGTATTTCTTGATGTCGTAAGATGTACGCTGACATTCTTCGGTCCAGACATAAGAAACGCCTTTCTTCATCAGTTTGGTAAAGGGTTGGCATCGTTCAGAGAGATTTGCTATGAATCTTCTAATGTATAAAAAGCGTCCTTGCAGGCCCCAGAGCTCACGGAGGTTCTTCGGAGGAGCCATATCTAGAATGGCGTTGGTGTTTTCAGGGTCAATATGAATACCCTTGGCTGTGACGATGAAGCCCAAGAACTTGTCGCTGAAAACCCCAGGAAAGACTTGGTTGGGTTCATCTTTAGCCGATGCGTCCATATTAAATCGAACGCCATCCTCAAGGTGTCCAGATGGCTAGATTTCCTCCGGATTTTAACGGTAATATTGTCAACATAATATTCTACCATTTTTCGAAGGTGTTTACAGAATATGGTACTCATAGCCCGCTAGTATGTTGCTCCCGCATTCTTCAAACCGAAAGGCATCACTGTATAACAATAGATTCCTTTTGGAGTCAGGAATAAAGTGTGTTTTTCAACTTCGAGAAATATCTTGATCTGGTTGTAGCCTGAGAATCCGTCCATGAAGGACATACGTTCATAGCCATAAATATTGTCGATCATTATGTCGGTGATCGGAAGGGAAAACTCATCTTTTGGACAGGCCGAGTTGAGATCCCTAAAGTCTATGCAAACCCGAATCTTTCCATTCTTATTAGTGACGGGCACAATATTGGCCACCCAATCTGGGTGTTGCTCCTCGCGAATGAAGCTACTTTCTGTGAGTTTGTCGACTTCCTTCACGATCGCATCCATGATGTTAGGATAGAAGCGATGTTGTTGCTGTTTGATAGGTTTAGCGTCGGGCACAATATTGAGTTGCTGCATTACGACTTGTATGTCTAAACCCGGCATGTCTTCATAACTCTAAGCAAAGATATTAATGTATTCTCGGATAAACTGTATTAGAGACTCTTTGTCTTCTCCTGTCAAGCTTTAGCTAATAAAGATGGGTTTAGGTGAAGCCTCATATCCTAGGTCTACTTGAACGACTTCATCTTCTGTAGGAGGATCTTGCTGTTTAAAGCACCATCCATTATGATCCATTGAGCCCAGCGTTCATCCTTAAAGAATTCGAGCATCTGGTCTTCATCCTTAACTGGGAGATCTACAGAGACCATATTGACGGACAGTATCTTCTTAAAGGCTCAGCCGATACTGGTATCAGAGTCCCATATTGAGGAATCGGAGGAGTGAGATTGCATCATGACCTCTGGCTCCGAGCTCTCCGAAGTTGTTGTGGATGTAACATAACCCAACCCCCGACGAGTACGCTGGTAGTAATTTTAAGACTTTCCTTTTGGAGTGCAAAGTCGTAAAGGAAAGAGTCGACCTTTGCCACAATTCAGTCCTCTGTCACTGGTCAAGTCGTAACCCATCTTCTGGATTAGGTTCTTGGCTTGAGCGGTGTATCGGTAGTAAGTCACTATGTCACTGGTCAAGTCGTAACCCATAATTCAGTCCTCTGCCATTATCGGTCTTCGGTTCTGTGGGAGTAAGTCTTTGAGGATGATGGGTTCCTTATCTTTCTTCTTTGCTGGAACTATGAAGTAAGTATTTCGGTAAGGGACAACTCGGCTTATCAGGTTAGCGGTTGTCACTTGGGTTTGCAATATATACAGAGCATTTTCTAAGAAATATATAATTTTCCAGCGTGCACAAGAGTAATTCAAAGACAACTTTTTATTAATGAAATACAAAATTTTGTCCCAAGGGATTATATCATCTAAAGAGTGTGCCTTAAAATTGGCGCATATGTAGTCCCCTAACTCCTCATCGGTGAGAACTGGGCCTGCCATAGAAGAAGGTGGAGGAGGACTCCGCTTCAATTTTACTACCAAGTGAGCTGGAGTCGTAGATTCCTACAACTTCGAGGCTGCTTTTGGGGCCCTTCTGGGGAGCTTTATATGAATAGGCTCTTGGCTAGCAGTTGATGTCGTTGGGGACGAGCGAGCAGGAGCCTTTCTTCGAAGCTTGATGACAAGAGGTACTGGTGTCTGGGGAGGCTTCCCATTTAGTCGAGCCTTCAAAGGTTCTTCAATGATAGCTGCGCTCTCTGATACAGTTTTTGCCTCATCGTCGGCATTATTAGCATCATCGTCCCACATGACTGATTTGTACAGATCAGTATCATTACAGTATGCTTCGAGTCCTCAGAATAGATCATTGTCAGCAAACTCAATCTTGATAGTCCTATCGTCGGCTACATACTTTATGCATTGATAGAGGGTAGAAGGCACGATCATGTACTCATGAATCTATGGTCGTCCTAACAACATGTTGTAGTTTATGTCTGCATCAATGACATAACAAGTCACATCTGTCTGGAGATCGCCTATCTGGCATTTCAAATGAATCTTGCCCAAGGGCTCACTTTTTCTAGCATTAAAACCGTTGATTATAGTATTTGACGCAGTCAGCCGATGCGTCAGAATCCCTAAGGTTTGGAGTAAACTTCGAGGAATTATGCTGAGGGAGGATCCATGGTCGATGTGGATGCGATCGACCTTGATGGAACCAATATACCATGTATAGTACATGGGCCTATTGTGCCGTTGTTCTTCAGCAACATATCCTGCTGAGCGAAGGTGATGTTAGGAAGCACCTCGACCACATTATGACAATGTGGGCATGCGACAGGATCTTCCTTGGGCGGTTGCACCTGGGTGAGAAAGGAATCATTGTTCTCAAAGATTTGCTGAGGGTATCTCGAGTCTCTTTAGAGATACGAAGGAATTCGAAGAGCGATAGCTGGGCCAGAGTATTGGCAAGTTGGGCCAATATATCAAAGTTGTATGGCTTGAGCGGCCCTACTGCTGAGTCTTTCCTCAGTGGTTTGTCAAAGCGGACGTCCTTTTGCTTCTGTTTATCTGTTGCGGGAGTTTAAAATGGGCCTGCTTCCGATGTATCCGGTGTGGTGACAATAGTAGGTAGAGACAGTTCTTTCTTTGGAACCTGGTTATCCTCTTGCTTGTGAGCCGAACGAGTGGTAACCAAAGCATCGTCAGCCGATGTCGAAATTATACGGCACGACTTGATTTTCTTCTCCTTAACAGGACGTGCTGCAGATAACATCATGTCTGAGACAAGATCAGGATGGACCTACATAACTTCGCCTCGTGGTATCGTAAGTGGGACAAGGCCTTGAGCATTGCCACGAGTTGGCGGAAGGTTAACCACTTCCATTGTTGCCCTTGGAATAGGGATAACCCTGTCTTGAGCTTTCGTCTTCAAGAAGCTTTCAAACTGCAGGGTCACCATATTGGCTGTGACCGTCTTGTCCTCGTAGTCAAGTGAGATGACTTTGGCATCAATGAGCCACTGGATCTGCTTCTACAATACGTAGCAGTCGTGTGTTGAATGGTGAACTTACTGGTGATAATGACAATAATTTGGATTGTCCACATTTTCTACTTCGGCAGGACGCTTAGGAGGTGGGAGTTGAAGCTTGCCACCCTTCATCAATATATCAAAGAGTTCTAGTAGATCCTCATCATTGAAAGAGTAGCTTTCCTTCGGTTTTGCTGCTTCTGTTGGCTTCTAGTTTGTTGACGCTGAATCTTTGGAGATATTGACGGTCATGGCTTGCTTCCCCTTTCCGTCCTTGTGGATAGGGTTATTGCTAGATGAGCGTTTCCCCTTGTCTTTGAACGAAGAAAACTCAGTCCCAGCAATTGTGCGTCCCAAGCTTTTCTTTCAACCACATCCGCCTCGATAATAAAAGGTATCCATTCTATGTATGGAGCACTGTGCCACAATTTGATTGTAGGGAGCATGTTCTTACGAAAGCGCTCAATGTAAGCGCATACGGGTTCCTTCTTCCTCTGGACAATGTCCATGAGAGTGGACATTGTCACGTCCATTCCTTCTTCGTAAAACCGAGCAAGAAAAGATGCTTTAAATTGTCGAATGACTAGATACAATTATCGGGGAGGCTGTAAAACCATTCGTAGGCTACCCCTTGCAATGCCCCTACGAATATACGATGCCCAGTTACTGAGGTGAATTACCTCAAGTATCGACGAGGAGACTCCTTCGCATCGAATGGTACGAGCGTCTGTGGTTTGTATTTGGAAGGATATATCACATTATCCCATTCAAAGGGATATGGTTCCCGGATCTCCATCTTCTAGAGTGATTCTTTTTTCTCTCGAGCATCAAAGCGAGTGTACAACTCCTTGAGAGCTAGTTGCATGTCATTCGACATTGTGGGTCCAGTTTGTCATGTCCCACTCCCAAATATATGGAATTAGGGCATAACCTGGCTAGCTGATACGACCTAGAGTGAGCTGTCCAATTTAATGGACTCACTTAGGCGTATTACGCTGTAAAAGTAACAAACCAACACAGGCAATCATCTAAAATCTCATCCACAGATAACATAAAAGGATGTACCGAATATACAAGCATGGTAGTCTGAATGTCCGATACAACTGAAAGAAAATACAAGTCTGGTAGAAACAATTCCATAGTATATCAAATAGAAATACATGAATGAAGATAACTAGCTAAGAGCAACAGCTAACTAGATAATGAAACTCTCAGCCAAAGTAGCAGCATATCCTAGATCTAGGGAACTCCTCAGGGTAGACCTCGTAGTCCTCTGCACAGTCTCTTGTCTCAGCTCCGGTACCGTAGATCGTCGAGTATAGGTGCTCGTCGGGATCTGGAAATAAACCAGGTCCTCAGGGGACATAGCAAGATACAAATAAGAACATGTCATAAAGTAAATACTGATATAAGCATAAGGGGTGTGCTGTAATACCTGTGGTTCGTATTACGTATCTCGGTATATGTGTACGTATTTAGACTCGTATTTGCATGTTTCTCTACTTGATTTATTGGGCATTTCTTTGCTTGGTTCATCTTGGTTCGGTTCGGCTTGTTGGCTTGGTTCGGTTTTGTTGGAGAACCAACCCACCTACCTACCACCACCATCACTATTTATTAACCCCCACTCTTTTCTCTCTCCTCATTTATTCTTTTCTTCTTTCCTACCATTACTTCTCCACCAACCTGAGAGAGGAAGGTGTAGGCAAGTGTATCTTGCTTTATGGAGGAAGTCCATTTTTATTGTTCCATTGTCTTTCTCATGTGTTTCTAACCCACTTTAGTACTTAGTATTTTTATTTCCATGGTTAATTTCTTATAAATCTAGCTTTGTGGTATTTTCAATTTTTATGAGTTTTGATCTATCAAACTTGTATATTTTTGCGAGTTGATGGTTCCATGTTGTAGAGAATTTTATTTTACTCAAATTTGACCTACGGGAGTCTGGAGTTGGGTTCCTATTGTTGTTTGGTGGAGCATGGAGGTCATGGTATTTTCCATGGACATGTTCTCTGTGGGAGCCATTAATTTTACTTTTGACCGCATGAGCATTAATTAATTGCATGGCCCTTTTATTTTAGTTTCTTGCAAGCTTACATGCATTTACATGCAACTTGCCTTAGCCGCATAGGCCATTGGCTTTATTGTTTGGCCGCATAGGCCATTGGCTCATTAGCTGGCCGCATAAGTACTATTTCATAGCCACATATGGCTGCATACATTTAATGGCCGCATGGCCTTTTTATTTAATTGCATCTGGCCTTTTTAATTAGTTGCATGCATTTAATGCATGCAGTTAGCTTTTGCTTGCATTTAGCTTTTTATTTAATGCATGCATGCATTTAGCTTTAGCTTTTACAAGCATTGCTTGCAGGCTTGTATTTTTCGGCCGCGTGGCCATGGCCATTTGTAATTGGTTGTGAGCAAGCCGCATATGGCCATTCATTAAATAAGGCCGCATGCATACTTAATATTTGTTAGCCGCATATGCTTTCCTCCTTCCATTTAATCCGCATGGCTATTTAGTTTGTTGTAGTCGCATACATTATAGCATTGGCCATTTGTAGCCGCATGCATTATGGCCATTGGCCATTTTTGCTATTGTAGCCGCATATGGCGGCTCATGCTTGGCCGAATGTAATGGCTTGCATGCAACAACTTGCATGGCCATTAGTACATTTGAATGGCTACTATTCATTTACTATTTAATTACTATTCATGGCCATTAGTTAATTGTATGCAACATTTACTACACATTCTGGCCGCATATGCTAGCTATGGCCTTTAGCAATTCATGGCCGCATATGGCCAGGCAAGTATTAAATGCTTGCATGTGGCAAGCATTTTTATATATTAAACTTGCATGCATTTGCATGCTTAGCAATTCATGGCCGCATGGATTATTAGTCTTGGCCGCATGTATAAGTGCTCAGCCGCATGCTTACATATATAAGCATGGCCTTTCAATTGTTTTGCATGAACAGTTGCATGCACTAGCAAATTAATAGCCGCATGGATCAGCATGAATAGTTGTATGTATTAGTAATTCTTTTGCTTGGAATGCTTGCATTGGCCGCATGGACACGCTTTTGCATGCATGCATTAAATAATCAGTGTGGCCGCATAGCCAAATATATTTGCTGGCCGCATGGCCAAGTATATTGGCTGGACGCATGGATATATATAGTGGTCGCATAGAAATATATTTGTTGGCCGCAAGGCCTTAGGCATTTGCATTAAATAATTGCATGTATTTGCATGCAACCAATTTTGAGCCGCATATGGCCTATTATATTTTGGCCGCATATGGCCAACTGCTTGCTTGGCCGCATATGGCCAACTGCTTGCTTGGCCGCATATGGCAAGTTGCTTGCATGGCCACTATTAATTTATTGTGGCCGTATGGCCTCTATTCAATTGCTGGCCAAATGGCCCTTTAATTAAGCTGCTTGCATGCAACTTTCTTAAGCCGTATATAGCCAAGTGACTTGCTGGCCGCATGTAATAATTTTCAGAGCCGCATGAGTCCCCAACGGTCCTTGCTCCTGCTAATATTTAATTACCACTTGCATGCTTGTGCTACATTAATTGTTTCCTGAAACGATGGTGACCCGTTGTGGTACACTTTTGACAAATGACATGACATGATAGTGGCCCGACGTGGCGCACTCCTGACAGTGAACTTGACATGATATACTTGACATGATAAAATTGGCATGATAAACTGGACATGATAAACATGACATGATTTATATTTTGAAGGCTGTTGCGACGGCTAGCTTGACATGACAAGATTGAATAACCTGGACACCGTGGACGATTGTACTTGTACAAATGAACCCGTCTTGTCTTGCATAATGTCTAGGACGAGGACCCCTGAGTACCACGGTCAGGGGTACCTACTGAATTGACTAAGGCTAATAACTAGAATAATCCAGTAGTCGTGAAGAGATTCTCCAGCTACAGGCAATCCCGTTATCTGGGCGCCCCACTTGGGATCTGTAGCCTGCCGTCGAGTAGGGCACATTTCCAGCACACTGTCATGTGTTGCACCCTTATTGTACTAATATTCGACCTGGGTAACCTGGATGGTCTGCAGGGCTTGTGGCTGTGGAAGAATCTCGCTGCATCTTGTTAGAAACTAGGCCTGTGATAACCCTAGTTAGTTAAAGTATCAATGCGTACTTATTGCTTGGCCGTGATTGTTGGATGAGGAATAATCAGTCTAGTCTTGTCTTGATCATGTACAAGATTGTTACATGTCCTGATTTCTTATATTATCTCGCCGATAAATGGTGGGAGAAACCAAGTTCTGTTCAGACGAAGGGTTACAACTCCGGTCCTTGTTTGGTTTACGGGTTGTAACCTGGTTATCTGAATAGTCCTATGGTTATCTCATCGTATATCACCTGTCATACTTTTTCTTAATTACTGTCTTTTATTATGTAATTATATTCTTTTGCTAATTGTTGGTTTTAGTTCCTAAGTGAAGCCTCCTTTGTGGCACTTACTCTTTCTGGGATCTGATCCAGCTGGTTTTGTATGGCCAGATTCTGGAGCAGCTCCCGAGGATCTACTGACTTTCCAGCCAGATGGTGACCACCAGGCGTAATCCTGGCAACGAGTGGGTTTCTTTGTTCTTCCACTTATTGTAAAATTATTTTTTTTGAGGCGCTTAGCGGCGAGCACGTGTTAGCTCGATTGCATCTTTACATACAGTCTGCCTACGGGCTGTAACATGATTGACAGATCCTAGGGTTGATCATGTATGACTAAAACTCTTGCTAGTCCTCACATTTTGTAACGACTAGCTTTATGATCAGCTAAATATGTAATGTTTGGGACGCTTTACTATTGTATATTTGGTGATCTTACATCTTGTAACTTTACTTACTTGCTTGAGATTGAGACAATAGGCTTGTTCATGACCATAAGAGACTGATGGCTTGTAGTTAAACCCTCATATATCTATACAGCCGTGACCGTATAGTGAGGTGGATTCTATTTTTTATACATAGCTGGCTATTTGCGCCCCCGCTCTCCAGTATTCTGGTTCTGGGGCGTGACATGTGCCAACCAGTCTATGTGAATGCATATGAAGACAACTTCGGAACGTATGGGGGGGTAGATAAGGGAATGGCATCGGAGCACGAGCCGACGTCGGATCACGAGCCGATGTAAACATACAAACACCAGTATACCTCCCGACCGTACCTAGCGCACAGCTAATGGCCGCTACCGGATGTATCCCCTAGTGATTGTATGGCCATAACCGGGTATCCATGCCCATAACCGGGTATCACTGAGGCTAAAATAATGTAACAGTCTATGCCATACGTCTACTGGTTGTCTTTTCTGCCCGGTGATGTACAAGTCGCATCCACGACCCAAACCTACTCTCTATAAAGAGTCAGCTATCTAGAACCATCTACCTACCCATGTGTCGTCACACGAGCCACTCGCACTGATGGCCAGTCGAGAGCGACAGCGCGTGCCATGACCTGATCTCACTCAGTGTCGTGTCGAAACACGTGTCAGGGTCAAGGGAGTTGTAACAACAACTCCTCAACTAAGGGTTCGCCTAGAACTAGGCCAAGTAGGTAGTCCTAGTGTTGATGCCATCATCGACTACACCCGAGGCAAGTTCTGGACTCTACTAATCTACTACGCTACGGAGTATAAGATGTATGTGTAAAGACAGTAATACAGGCAAGGTATACTTGCCTTCAATCTCGTAATGCTTAAGAAGTGCTCCGGTCCCTTCTGCCTCAATCACGCCATCCAAGAGACCTACAAATACACAACCAAGACTTACGATATGCTATATAACATCCACCACGACTACATCTAACCACACACAAAGTAGAGTGTACATTTATACGTACTAGATATTCCATTCAAATACTAAGTTACATTATCCAAGGAAGTGCACATACAACTCTTCCTATATGTTAGGGACGTATCTACAAGTATAAAGCATAACCACAAGTTGCACATGAGAAGTATATATGCATAAACATAGAAATTACATATACACAAGTCCATTTTAGTTATAAATACCCAAGTATCCCTAGAGCATATATATACAAGTGTACGTACTGTGAAGGGAAAATATACAAGTTGTATATATATAAAAAAAAGTGTTCACAAATAACGTTACTAGGTTGTAGACACATAGTTTTAGAAATCCTATACATATAAGGATTATATACATGCATGGAAAAGTAAGTATATACATGTATATATACATTATGAGACTAAGAGTATATATATATATATATATATATATATATTATATATATATATATTATATATATTTGAGGGTGTCCACTTCTTAATGGTGCTTGGAGGGGACTCGAGCCTGCGCCACTGCATCGGGGTGCTCCACCATTCCCAACGGGCTACGGCCACGGGGACATATATATATATATTATATATATATATATATATATATATATATATATATAATATATATATAATATTATATATATATATAAAGATTTATGAAATGAACACTCCAACACAAATCTAATATTACACATGCATGCATTTATATGCACACAATAGTCATGTATGTATATATATATATATATATATAATATATATATATATATCTAATAATTATATATATAATTATAATATATATAAAAATAAAAAAGTAGCTCAAAATATATATATATATAATTATATATATAATATATATATTATATATATATATATAATATTATTTTATTTGAGGGTGTCCATTCTTAATGGTGCTTGGAGGGGACTCGAGCCTGCGCCACTGCATCGGGGTGCTCGACCGTTCCCAACGGGTTCCAACGGGCTACGGCCACGGGGACATATATATATAATATATATAATATATATATATATATATATATATAATATATATATATATATATATATATATATATAAATAAAATGTAGCAAGGAAGAGGGGGAGGATTATACCATGATGGAGAGGAGGGGCTGCTGCTATTCGGCCTAGGAGAGGCTGCTGCTGCTGCTGTCGGCCATGGGTGGGCTGTGATGGAGGTGGTAGAGGCTATGGTGGAGGTATTAAGGAGATCTACTAGTAGATTATTTTTAGAAATACATTTAGAGCTTAATAGATATTTGAAAACTATATTTATTAATGAAAATATTTTTAAGCAAAATTTGAAAGCCAAGAAAATTATTTATAAATGTATTAAGCTCTAAATGTAATGGCTGTGTTAATTGGGCTTTTTTTCCATGGAAAATATTCCATCACAAATTTTCCCCAATTGTAGTGGTTGATAGCTTATATTTTCCATGGAATTATTTTCCAAAAAACTATCAATTCCATATTTATATCTAAATGATGGAAAATAAAACTTGTCCAACCCATAGGAAAATACATTTTCCATGGAAAATAACTATTTTTTGGGAAAATAATGGCAATCAAACACCCAAATTAAGTTTTCCATGAAATTTTTTTTAAAATTCCATGGAATTTTTTCCTAGGAAAATAATTCCATGGAATTAATTTATTTTCCGCATATTTTCCACCTTGTAATCAACAACCCTAAAATGGTGGAAAATGAAACTTGTCCAACCCATAGAAAAATATCATTTTTCGTGGAAAATAGTCAATCAAACACCCAAATTAAGTTTTACATGATTTTTTTTAAATTCCATGGAATTTGTTTTCCTGGAAAAATATTTCCATTGAATTAATTTCTTTTCCACATGTTTTTCACCTTGCAATCAAAGGCACCCTTAGATAGAAATATTTGCAACCATATGTAACACCATAAAATAACATAAATATATTTTAGGGATAAATTATTGATAAGTATCAATATCGATATTGTAAAACCAATAATAATAATTTAATTACAATGGTATACATGTATATCTAATATCTATGTATAATCCTAACTAATACATATACATAGTAATGCTTTAATCAATATACCGATACTAATTCCTACTCTGTACTTCCAATATATGCAATAAAATGAAATGAAAGGAATTCTTATTGATTCCTTTCCTTTCTTAACTGTTAGGGCTCGTTTGGATCAAGTTTTTGTATTCCTAGGAATAGGTTTTTAATTCATTTCCCATGGGAAAGGAATTCAACATTTCCATACCCATGTTTGGTTAGGTTGGGAATAGGTAGTTTAAAAATTTTAAAAATTTTATCTCCATGTTTGATTTACAAAGGGATGGAAATATTAATTTATTTAGTTTTCCTTTAATACCCTTTCATTAATTTCATGACGATTTACATATTTGGGATAGAAGTTGAAAATTTAAAAATAAAAGAGGGTATAACCGTCCAAACAAAATAGCCAAATAATATTTCTAGGAAAGCAAATCTATTCTCGGGGGAGCTTGGGAATAGCTTTCCCAATTCAATGGGAATAGCTTTCCCCCCTAAGCCCCTCCCATTCCCTCCTCATTCCCAATCCTAAACATACCAAACATGGGTAGGGAATTCAAAACCCATTCCCAAGCTACAAAAACTTGAACCAACGCCCCCTTAAGGAAAAAATTAAGAGGAGAGAGAATACAAATACTGAAAATTGAGATGGGAGGAAACGAGGGGAGGATTTGAACGGGAGAGAGGTGGATTCTCACCTGGGACCCGAGCTTGGACGGTGCCGCCATGGTCGACGCGGCGCTTGGTCGCAGATCTAGAGAGGTAGGCGGAGGAGCTCGGTCCACACACGTACGGAGGAGATGTGCCGGCAGGAGGCACGCTCGCCGATGGATGCGGATGACTGCTCGGTGTCGGTACTGGCGGCACGGTCATGGCAGTGCGGGTGCGGTGACGGAGAGTCAGATGGCTCTGCGGTAACGCGAGGGAGCAGTCGCCGATCGACCTCGACGTTGGTCGGCCATGGGGATTGGGATGTTGTTGTCGGACAGTAAAAAATGAAGAGAAAACTTCGTTGATGCTGAACAAGAGAAACACAGAGAAGAAGAACAGAAGCAATGATTTGGAAAATAATTTTATTTGCTTATCTTTCTTTGCTGTTGCCTTGCCTTTTTATAGGCCTTTATGGATCAACAAACTAGACTAAATATGATGCCATATCCCACATTTTATGCAACTAACTAACAAGTAGGATTATAACTAGTAATTGCTACTAACTAACAAAAAGATTATAGCTATCAGTTGCTACTAACAAACAGGATTATATCTAACAGTTCACCCCCTAATCCTGTTGTACATACTTCACTCCCTTGACACCAAGCTTCTGCCGCATCTCGACGAATTTGACACGCCCCAGTGCCTTAGTAAGGATATCGGCCAACTGACCGTCAGTGCTGACATGGTCGACATCCAACTTCCCTGTCTCAATACACTCACGAATAAAGTGAAATCGAGTATCAATATGTTTACTCCTTTCATGATGCACCGGATTTTTGCAAAGTGCTATCGCTGACTTGTTGTCCACTCGAAGCTTGATCTTCGACGGATCTTTGCCCATCATGTCAGCAAGCAATCGACTGAGCCAGATGCCCTGACACGCCGCTCCTGCGGCTGCAATGTATTCTGCCTCGCATGAAGAAAGCGCCACTATTTTCTGTTTTTGCGAGGTCCAGGTGATGATGCTCGAACCGAGGAAGAAGACTGTCCCTGACGTGCTCTTACGATCATCTATGTCACCCGCAAGATCGCTATCACTGAAACCAATCATAGGTTCTATTGTGACAGATTTGTAGCTGCACCCGTAGTCAATCGTCCCGATATATCGTAGAATTTGCTTGACGGCGGCCCAGTGCTGACTTCCTGGAGACTCCATAAACCGGCTCGCGATCCCCACCGCGTAAGCGATGTCAGGCCGCGTGTTTACCAAATACCGCAGGCTCCCGACCACACTACGGTACCCGTAGCATCCACAGCGTCACCGCCGTTCTGCTTCCCGAGCTTGAGTGTTTTTCCATCGGCGTGTGGCACGGATTGCAATTGCTCATCCCAGCGGTCTCCAGTATCTTTTTCGCATAACCTGCTTGGCACAGGGTGATCTCGCCATCTCCTTGTCGCACCTCAATCCCCAAGTAGTAACTGAGGGGTCCGAGGTCGCTCATGCGGAACAGCTCATGCATCTGAGTCTTGAAATCGTCAATGTCCTTGGTGCTGGTGCCGGTGATCACCAGGTCATCGACGTAAACGCCGACGAGCAGAAAAGACTCTGTGCTGCCTCTCCGGTACAGCGCGTGCTCCAACGGACACTGCTTGAAGTTGAGCGAGACCAGCGACGCGTCAAGTTTGGCATTCCAGGCACGCGGCGCTTGTCGTAGGCCGTATAAAGCTTTCCGCAGCTTTAGCACCTTGTGCTTGTTGTTGTCGTCGACGAAGCCGACTGGTTGATGGACGTACACCTCTTCCCCGAGATCTCCGTTCAGGAATGCAGACTTTACGTCCATGTGATGGACTGGCCAGCCGTGGTTCGCAGCTAGCGCGAGGAGCATCCGCACTGTCTCCAAGCGTGCAACTGGCGCAAAGACTTCATCAAAGTCGACGCCCTGCCGCTGAGCGTAGCCTTTCGCCACTACACGTGCTTTATACTTGACGATGTTGCCGGCAGGATCCTTCTTCACTTTAAATACCCACTTGAGCCCAATAGCTCGGTGCCCGGGGGAGCGTGGCCAGCTCCCACGTGCCGTTGCTGCGTATGGACTCCATTTCTTCTTCCATAGCTTGCCTCCATGGTGCTTCAGACAGTGCCTCTTCTACGCTAGCAGGCTCCTCTGCAGCGAGAAGGCACAATCCGCTATACTCGATGTCACACATTGGCGCTGCCTCGGTGACCTCCTCCACGTTGCGGTACCGCAGTGGCACCCCCTCGGAGTCGTGCGATTTACCAGTTGGTGGCGTGACAAACTTAATACCATCACCCGCCGGTGTCATCGCATCCGGCGTATGTGATGCTCCATCTTGCACCACAATCTGATCGGTGGAGTACTCCACCGTGAACTGATCGTAGCCGGCTGGTGCGTCGTCGACAGCTTCCCAGTTCCATCGACGATCTTCTTCAAACACTACGTCCCTGGTGACATAGAGACGACGTGTAGCTGGATTGTAGACACGGTAAGCTTTTGATCCTTCCTCGTAACCGACAAAAAATCGGTGTCGACCTGTCATCAAGCTTCTTCACTCCGGGTCCAACATTCTTGACGTGAGCTACACAGCCGAACGTGCGCAGGTAGCGTACGTTGGGTTTTCGCTTATACCAAGCCTCGTATGGTGTGATGCCGTTGAGACTCCGGGTTGGTGATCGGTTGAGGATGTGCACCGCCGTCTTCACTGCCTCTGCCCAGAACATAGCCGGCACGCCCATGCTTTTAAGCAAACTTCGCGCCATTTCGATGACAGTTTGGTTCCGCCTCTCCACTACGCCGTTCTGCTGCGGTGAGTAGGGTGCGGTTGTGTACCGCCTTATCCCCAACTCGTTGCAGTACTCCTTGAACTCGATGGAGTTGAACTCGCCACCACGATCGGAGCGAAAAGCCTTCATCTTCAGGTTCAGTTCATTCTCAGCGAGAGCTTTGATTTTCTTGAAGAACTTGAGTGCTTCATCTTTAGTCCTGAGCACTTCCAACCATATATATCTACTGTGATCATCAACAATCAACAGAAAATATTTGTTACCTCCTGGCGTGGTTGGCGTGATTGGCCCGCACAGATCTCCATGTGTGAGCTCCAGCCTCTCTTCAGCACGGTACGCCGTGGCATGTGGAAATGGTGCACGATGCTGCTTGCCCAAAGAGCACCCCTCACAGAACTGCTCAATGCGCTCAATGGTGGGCATCCCTTCCACCATGTGTTTGACGCCGAGGTCGTGGAGAGAGCGCGAAAATGGAGATGGCCGTAGCGCGCATGCCAGCGCCATGCCACGTCTCCAGACTTCCCAAGAAGGCAGACCGGCGTGGTCAGGTTCAGGGACACAGGGTACAGGCAATTTTTCATCCGCCTGACCCGTGCCAGCAGTAGACGCTGTCGATCGTAGAGGCACATCTCCCCTCCTCGATCACCATCTTGATGCCAACCTCATCAAGTTGGCCTAAGCTGATGATGCTGCTCCGCAATTGAGGTATGAAGTACACATCTGTCAGCACCCGGTGTTCGCCATTCTTGCACTCGAACATAACGGAGCCACGTCCCTGTATATCAACCGTAGAGCCATCACCAATTTTACAGTAGTACGTGAACATGGATCTGATGCCCGTCATGTGGTTGCTAGCCCCTGTGTCAAGGTACCAACGATCGTCGATGGACGTTGCCGGCTCGACGCGCTCTTCGTTCAGAAACACGTGCTGCACCCCCGCGTTCGCTGTCTTTGCCACGGCACGAGTGTCACCCGCTGTGCGTGCACCGGTGTCGCCAGTCACTGCCAGCAGCGCCGGCTGATCTTCCTGAGCCTGTGTTAGGTTAGCCTCCTCGCGCCGTTCACGGCGAGGCTTACGGCACTCCCTGGCCCAGTGGCCATTTATGCCACAGTTGTGACACCGCCCTTTCCTGGCGTCTTTCCCTTGCCACTGGAATCGAAGCCGCCGCCGCCACCACTGGAAGACGACTTACTCTTGGGCTTCTACTTGCCCTTTCTGCGACTTGTCCCCGCCGGCAGACGATCGTTGGTCTTGATCGTGACGGCTTTGTCGCGCCTGCCACTCCTCTTCAGTGAGGAGCAGACGTCCACCATCTCCATCGTTGCCGTCCATGGCGTAGCGCTCCTCGACGGCAAGCAACCGCCCTGTGAGCTCCTCGATGGAGAGGGTCTTCAGATCCACCAGTGTCTCAATTGAGATGGCGACCTGCATACCGCGGGGGAACTTCACGCAGGAACTTCTTGACGGCCTTCTCCTCGGAGACGTCGTCGCCGAGCACCTGCAGGTCATTGACAATACCAGACAAGCGCATCGCGAAATCTTCGACAGACTCACCATCTTTGAACATCATGTTCTCGAAGTCCTTGCGCAGCTTCTGCGCTTTTGCTTCGCGCACACGCTCTACGCCCATGCGCATAGTCTTCACAGCATCCCATGCATCCTTGGCGTTGTCCTTCGCCGCCACCGTGCACATCATCTCCGGTGGCACAGACCGAAATCGCCGCCAGTGCGTGCCTGTCATTCGCTCCACGGTCGTGCCGTGCTCCACAGCCTCCCAGAGGCCTTGCGCTTAGATTCACGCGCATGAGAATCGCCCAGTCGGGGTAGTTGGTGCGCGTCAGCTTCGGATACACCACGGAGCATGATGACTCCTTCACAACATGCTGCACCTCCTGCAGCTCACCCCCGGTCCTCCTGGTCGTGCTCCGCCCACGGCTTTGCGGGCGCGAGCAGGAGGACGCGAGACGTTCGACGACTGTGATCCATCGCCAGCCATAGCCTCAGAAGCTGATTAGGCTCTGATACCACTTGTTGTTGTCGGACAGTAAAAAAAAAGAGAAAACTTCGTTGATGCTGAACAAGAGAACACAGGAGAAGAAGAACAGAAGCAATGATTTGGAAAAATAATTTTATTTGCTTATCTTTCCTTTGCTGTTGCCTTGCCTTTTTATAGGCCTTTATGGATCAACAAACTAGACTAAATTATGATGCCATATCCCAATTTTATGCAACTAACTAACAAGTAGGATTATAACTAGTAATTGCTACTAACTAACAAACAAGATTATAGCTATCAGTTACTACTAACAAACAGGAGGCACATCGCCGATGGATGCGGATGACTGCTCGGTGTCGGTGCTGGCGGTACGGTCATGGCAGCGCGGGTGCGGTGACGGAGAGTCAGATGGCTCTGCGGTAACGCGAGGGAGCAGTCGTCGATCGGCCTCGACGTTGGTCGGCCAGGGGGATTGGGAAGCAGGGAGAGTCAGAGATATGGAGTCGGGGCGGCGCGGTCGAGGAGGATCGATGGCCGCACAGCGACGCTCTGGTCGCGGTTGATGCGGTCGTCCGGAAAGAGGCGATCGGTCACGGCCACTGGCTGGTCAGCGCTGCGAGGACGGCGAAGGTTAGATTAGGTTCTGGTTCCTTCTTTTTTCCTTTTTCTAGAAGATGGTGACAATGTGTCCCAGATGTGGGACACAGGGGAATGGGTATGATATCTATGGAGTTTGGGGTCTGATGTATCGGACACAAACAATTTGTCTGTTGTGATGTACTGAACTGGCTGAAGAAATGAATACGGACACGGACACGGATTCCCAGGTCGGACCCGAGGCTGGACACGATAATTGTGGTATGGAGATGATGGCGAGGCGGTGATGGGTGGCATGTTTGCTGGTGAGGGCGATGGTGATAATGAAGACCCGCTGTCACAGCGCTACCGCTGGCGCAAGGCTACGAGGTTGGGCTCCTCTTCTGAAACGGGGGTGCTGGTTTGGGTTTGGATGGAAACAGTCATGAGTGTGGCCGGGAGGAAGGAGATGGAGGCAAGGGTGCTGGTGGTGGTGGTGGTGTTGTGTTCGGCGGGTAGAGGAAGCGATGCCTCAATTTATATACCGGGCTTTGGTTTGTTATTAATCCTAGGGGGATTAGAAGAGAGTAAATTCAAATCATTTGGATGAGAATGTAGGGGATTTGGGTAGTCGGGTAGTACAAGAAATTTTGAATATTCCTGTATGACACTCCCCCTTTCTTCTGTTAGTTAACTCAAAGTTACAAATCAATCTTAATTCAAATAAAAGGTAATCATTTAAATAAAACAATATCCTCTAATAGTTTAAAAAAATTGTTAATAAAAAAGGGTGGTGCTATTAACACTCCTAAAACGTCATCCTGCACTCCATTTAATTTTATCATTAATAAAATAATTATTACTATAATAATTAATTACAACCAAAATAAATAATTACTATAATAAAGTGATATCCGTTACTATCAATAAATATTTTTATAAATCCAAAGTTCTATTTTAAAATACTTTTTAACAAATCTTTTATTATAAAAATTATATGCTTTCCAAAAACCTTTTCGAAATCAATAATTTGAAAGCCCAAAGTACTAACCAATTTGTAATCAACTTATATAATATATATATATATATATATATATATATATATATATATATATATATATATATATATAATATATATATATATATATATATAAACCGAATAGTACTTTAATTTGAAGCTAGTTTTTAATAACATAAATAATCACAAAATACCCTTTGCAAAATCTTGACGAAACTAACCTTTAACAAATAAAATAAAATAAAAATTTTAAAATTCGAGAAAGGGAGTTACAGGTGACAAGGAGACTGCTCTTGAGGCGACGAAGTTACTGTACTTTCGGGCGACGAGAAGACTGTACTCTTGAGGGAATGAAGTCACTGTGCTTTTGGACGATGAACAGACTGCTCTTGAGGTGACAAAGTCACTGCGCTTTTGGACGATGAGGAGACTGTGCTCTTGAGACAACAAAGTTCTACATTTTTGGACGACGAGGAGGCTGTGCTCTTAAGGCAACGAAGTCACTGTGCTTTTGGGTGACGAGGAGACTGCTTTTGAGGCGACGAAGTCACTGCACTTTTGGGCGACGAGAAAACTGTGCTCTTGAGACAACGAAGTCACTACGCTTTTGGCTTATTTCAAAAAAGTTTTATGCTGTGATAGACATGCGTGCATAGAGGCTGCGCTTTGGGGAGTTATTCTTCGGGGAGCTCTGAAGTAGCTGCGCTTTTGGGGAGTTATTCTTTCAGGGATCTCTGAGTAGTTGCGCTTCTGTGAAGTTCTCAAGTAGCTGCGCTTCTGGATAGCTACGCTTCCGGGCGACTATAAGGAACTGCGCTTCTGTGAAGTTCTCAAGTAGCTGCGCTTCGGGTAGCTGCGCTTCTGGGTGACTATGAAGGAACTGCTGTCACACTCATTTTTCTAATTAGGGGTATAATTTTAGTCATTGTGCATTATTTTGAATATATTTTAAAATATTAATTAAATTGATGTTGTGTGGTTTGGATTGGTGTTTTGGTAGGACCAAGATAGTATAACCTTAGTCAACCTTGATTATAAGCCTAATAATGTAATTAGATTTATTATTTACTTTTTATTTTTTTTAGAATTATTATCTATTTTAAGGATCATTTAATTTATTTTTTAGTTATTTTTCATTTAGCCTTTAAGCCATTTTGTCAATGGGCCTTTTTAGCAACTTGAGGAGTGTTGGCCCATGACTAAACCCTAAACCTAACCCTAATACCCCTTTGGCCGGCCACAACAACAGCCCCCCCTCTTATTGTGTAGAAACCAAATTGTCTTCACAAATTCAAAACCCTAGTTTTTTCCTTCTTTCCAAAGGCCCCATTCTCTCGTTTCTCACCCAAATCTTTCCAAACGAAGAGCGTTGCGACCGTTGGGAGGAGAGGAACCTGTTGGAGACTTGCTAGCGAGGGATCGGAGGCGTTTGACCAGAGGAAAGCGGCATCGACGTATTTTGGAGGCTTGTTTCATTGAGTTTTGACACTCAATAGGTAAATCTCTTTAAACACTTGTTAATTTTGTTTTTTCTACGTAGATGCAATATTGGTACCCCAAACCTGTGTATGAAGTTTAGTAGGTTTGTGATTTCGTTTGATAGCCGTATCGGACACATGTTGGTCCTATGGAACACGTGTTCGACGAAATGTCACTTAGAACTGAAAATTGTTATTTTTCGATTCTGTTTTCATGAATTCCTTGCTAATATTATTTGTAATAACTTTCATAAAGACGGATCTTGATTCGACATGATTTCTGTAACGTCCCAGTCCCAAAATACTTAGGACTAGGTACGTATCCATGCCAGCTGTATACATACGAAGTATGCTCCAATGTATGGAAACCTTATATGTATACATAAGCTGTAAAATGCAGTAATCCAAGACTAAATCTCATCCACAATGAAAAGAATAATAATAAAAATCAACTTGAATAATTATGGTCCAATCGTTGGACGGAGACAAATCTACTACCAACAAATTTCAATAGGAAAGAAATATCAAGGAAAGTAATTTGGTAGAGCGAAAGGGGATGACGATCAAGAGCAACATCTCGAAGAATAGAGCGCAAGTCATGGCCTTAGCTAGAGCACCTACAGAAAATCATAAGACACATCTGGAGGAATCACCAGGTCCTCAGAGGGACGTAACAAGATACAGAAAGAACATGCCATAAATACTGAATATAAAATATGCCACAATCAAAGAAAGTGATAAGACATAAATAAGGTAGCCTAACCGTACTAAGTGAACATGGAATTAAGAAACAATCCTTCAACGCATGAGCCCTGGCTGTAAATGGGATCTGGTATGGTCCCGCTTGGGCACCAGTGACCTAAGTGCATGATGTTGAAAAACGACAGTGGCCAACCTGAGAGGCTAATCATACCGTATCTCCAGCGGAGCTTTCGGGTTACAAGGGAAGTGCAATCGAAGTCCATACGTCAGGTATTATCCTCTCCACCCAATGTACCTACCTAAGTCACATCCACAAACCATGTTCTTTACTACAACTGCTAAGTCTCCTAACATGCTCCTTAGCAGTTAGTCCTAACGCATGCGCACTGGGGATCAGCCAACACGCAAAGACCTCTACATGCCACTCATCTTACAATCCTCGTGGTACAATTGTGTCAAGGTATATGCAATACACTACAAACGATAGTCCCTTAACTTCTAGCCATATGCGATCAAAGGATAATAACAAGTAAGCTAATATCACTGAGCATGTAGTAAATCCAGAACTGTAAGAACTGGAAATAAATGAACAGTGATATGTAATAAAATGCAAACTGAAAATAAACAGTATAATGGCAAGGTATCTTGCCTGGTGGATCGCCTGGTGTTGGTGCAATGGTTCGACATGTCCTGTGTTTCATGGTCGATGGGAAGAGGTCTGAAGTCGTGAGGAGTTAGGAGTAAGAATTAATCACGATTAACTTTTTATAGGAAGTTTGCGGAGAGAAAATACTCATTCTTACCTTTTATAAATATTTGTATTTATTTGAAATAGTTTTTGTGATACTTTGGAAAATATTTGAATATAATAAAATCACTTTATAAATTTGTAACTTTTTCTGATTAGTAAAAATATAAATATAATTGTAGGTAATTATGAAAAAGATCAAAATCGTATTAAGCAAAATTCCTAGGTTGGTAAAATAGAATTTATTTACAAATATTTTATTAGTCAAAAATATTTCCAACATATATATATAAATATTTCCAACATATATAAAAAGACAAAATATATATAAATCTAAAAAAAACTTCTTAGGATAAAATATAAATTTCATAGTTTGAAAAAAAATAACAATTTAATCAATCATATAAAAAAATAATTAAATTATAAGCATTCACAAACTTTTACTATGCTAGTATTGATACTAGACATAGAAATAATAACAATAATTTTTGTAAGGAAAGGAGCACACTCTCCCAGAAGCAAACATCAAATGAATAAAAATATGTTTAATAAATCACAATGCTAAAAGCCAAAACAAGCTCACTATGAGCTGTGGTATACTCAATTTGTGTGAGAGAGAGAGAGAACAAACGAAGAAAGAGGAGTGGGACGAAGAAAGCTCACCGCGGGGAAGAAAACGACGCGGCAGCGAGCTCGAGGTTGACGAGGCTCGGCTGGAGGGCGGTACGAGAACCGGCTCGGCGCTCGGTGCTCGACGGTCGGCGCTTAGGTACGGCGGACGCGTCCGCCGATCAGCAGTCGACGTTCGGCGGCGCACTCTCTGTCGGAGGCGACGACGTAGGCACGAGAACAGCAGACTGGGTACGGCGGCCGGGGCGGCTCCTGTCGGGGTGTCATGCCCGACAAGACCTGAGGAAGGGGCCGCGGTTGGCGGTGAACGGCGGGGAAGATGACGACGATGGCGGAGACGGCTTGTCGGATCTGGCGGATCTGGCTCATCGCAGAGGAACCGAGGTGGCGGCGCTCATTTCCACCACTGATTGGTTGAGGCGCGACCGCGGATGGTGAGGGTTTCTCCCTATCTTGTTGTGATGGTTTTGGCGGTGCGGGGCGAGTTTTAGGGTTTTTAGCCGGGTTTCTGACATGGGCGAGGGTGGTGATGGTGGTTCTGGCGTAGATGGTGGTGGCGGTGATGGTGGTGTTGTGGGGTTCTCTGGGTGGCCGCGATGGTGGCAGCGAGGATGGTCGGGTAGAAGGGAAGGGTCTGGTGGTGATGGTCGGGGGATCGTAGCGGTGGTTGTCCGAAACGACGAGGAGGAGGAGGCGGAGTTGGAGGGATGTTGTCGAAGTAGCGAGACGGTACAGGGGCATGGCTGAGGTTTAGGTGTCATATCGGGATGGGTCCGACATGGCTGGGTTGGACGTCCGGTTTGTCGGACAGGACGAAAATATGTATATGTAATAAAAATTATAGTGGATGTAGAGGCACAGACACGATACAAAATATGGATGGTAGAAAATCATGGAAGAGTATCCTTTTATAGGAGGTGGAAATTCCCAGTGGATAAGAGTTAGGGAGATTTAAATTCTCCATAGGTAATTCCATCTATTTATTTAAAACATTAAATAAGATTATTAATATCTCTCTAAGATAACATCTAGATAATCTTATCTAATTCAAAACCATTAAAAATCCTCTATTAAAATAAATTTAAGTCACACTTGCTACCTTTTTAATACTTTTTTCCTAAATATTACAATTAATTTGAAATTATGATAAATATTTAAATGTTAGAAATTACTTTTTTATAATTAATAAATAAATTTATCCTTCGTTTTTCCAAAATTAAAAGTGGACATAAATTTAAAATTTCATGTCTCTAGCACACAAATAGCATCTATTGATATAAAACCATAGTTTTAACTTATCACTTATATTTGTACCAAAAATACAATAGCTTATTATATTAAATAAAAATTTAACATTGCAAAGTTTTGTTGTGATGCAACAAGTCAAATGTAACATTTCTATATGAAATTGTAATAAAACATTTGTAATATATATATATATTTATAATAATATATATATATATATACCAAAATATATATATATATATATATATATATATATATATATATATATATATATCTATATATACCAAAAAAAAAAATATATATATATATATATAAAATATATATATATATATATATATATATCAATTCTCGCAAATTCGCATGCGACGCATAAATACGATCAACACGAACTCGCACGCTACGATAAAAAGAAAACATAACTAATAAAATAAAAATAAAATTGTATTAGAAATTTAGGGGTTTTACATCCTACCCAACTTACAAGAATTTCGTCCTCGAAATTTAGGAATAGGTATGGTAGGTAAGGTACAAGAGTTTAACGATAAAGAAGTACGACAAATCATTTGGGCAAGACAAGGAAATGATGTTTAACACAAGCATGCAATTTGAAAGCCAAGATTCGTTATTTACGAAAATACATCATGGATATGGAATTGAATGAGGGTTGCTAGTTAATACAATGAAACAAGAATTAAGGTTTAAAGTTAATCATGATAAGTCATGAAATAACTAGATGAGGAATCGACTAGATTAAGGGCAAGCAATTGAGATATAAGCCGTTTAGGTTTAGAGTTGAATCATTGCAAGTTCCAATAAGGTCGCAAAAATAAATCTAGGATTGAGGAAAGAGGACGAGTAACTCAAGACGGAGATAAAAACACATTGGTAGGTCAGTGGCTAACTATCTCTGTGTAGATACAAACTTCATGGTCATAGGAGAATAGTTTGGCATAACTATCAAGTACAAGCTTCGTCTCGAATAGGTAAAAGGCGAAAGCCAACAAGAGTTCAAGGAATATGTTTTGAATACTAATATGTGGTTCAACGACGATGGAATAATTTCAAGTAGAATTGTCAAGGCAGTCGCGGATGAGACTCTAGGGCAAGTTTAACTATGTCTCCATACGCGTAGAATAATATATGAAAAGCGAACCAAAGTGCAATAGGTTGATCAGACCATCATGCACGGGTCCTGATTAGACAGTATATTAGTGGAAGCGACCCAATAAAACATGTCATGATCAAGCTTGAGAAGAAAAATAAGCTTGTAAAATTTATGCTAAGTTAGCATTAAAAAATAGTCAAAGTATAAGTAAGGGACCATGATAAAGAGAATTAAATAGTCCAAGGTTCTTTAAAAATCAAGTATTGCCCAAAGTTCGGGCCTATACACTCATCCCAATGTTTCCTTATATATGGCTCAGTTAACTAGACAAGTTAAGGTCCTCTAAATTTATAGTATAAAATGTACTTATCTATATGGTTTACAAGGACAAGGTTTTGTTGGGTCATGAGGATTCTACCCAACTTACAAGAGTTAAATTGGTACAGGGGCGGCCCAGAGGAGGGGCAAACAGGGCTTGCGCCCTGGGCCCCAAATCCCAAGGGGCCCCAAAAATTTTTAATGTTAGTAATAATAACAAATAATGAAACATTGTTATTCTGATTTCTTCTTCAAAGTCCAAGGTCAGAAAAAAAAATCATTACAGCAATTCAACAAATAGGGCATGGCTTATTGGAATTGGATAGCCGTTCGACTCTTCAATTTCAAAGAAAAAAGTGGTCTTCCCATCACTTCAGATTTCTTTTGCATTTCTGAGGGAAAAAAGTTCTTAACGTCGCTTTCGATTCCAGATGACCAACAATAAGTTTTTGTTTGAATTTTTCATTTTAATTCTCTCTTTTGCTTATAATCGAAACACAAAAAGTTATTCACGTCGTTGGTGTTGAATACTGATGAGCCGATGGCGATGAGACTTTTCGTTATCTATGCACTTAAGATTTCATACTTAAAATTATAGGTTCCTAGTGTTGAATATCTTTTGTAAATCTTTGCACTTAAGATTTCACAATGATTTTGTTTTCAAACTGAAATATTTTGTAACTTTTGTTCCTCTTGTAACTTTTGTTCCTCCTGATTTTAGCTTCTTTTTTATGTTTCTTGAGTTTCTTTGTTGTTGATAAATTAGGCAAACAAGCCCATATATCTCAATTCTAGTATTGAAAAAGCATAAACAAAAAATGTTAAATAACATATTGCATCGAATTTTTTTTCGAAGTGGTATTGCCATTTGCCAAGATATATTCATGCAAAATTTAAGGTTAATTGGCATGTATCAGGCCCCAGTCAAAAAGAGTTCACTTTGTCTTATTGTATCATGCAAAAAAAATTGATACTTTATTTTCAATATATTTTTGAAGAAGGGGCATCATTTTATATTTAGTCCTGGGCATCAAAATGTTCCGGGCCAGCCATGAACTGGTAGTGTGAGGGAGCAATGGGTCAAGTAATCAAGGTAAATCATAGAGTTAAGCATGTAAGGAATTAGTAGAACACAATAAGAAAGTATATTGGTCGAAAGATTGAGTCAATGTTGGACCCCTAATTGAAGGTAGAAAGTATTTTGGTATCATGGTAGAGGTATAGTTTAGTCTTTTTGACCAGAAAGTCATATAAATAAATAGAGTACAAGAAGACGGGTTTTAGTGGGACATGATATGTTTACATGAAGGTGGACTCGTCTAGGTTTTACATATAAAATTTTGTTGGAAGAAAAAGTCTAGTGCTGTACTCCAATTATCCAAGTCACAGTAAGGACACAAAACTTTAAAATAGAAAGTGGGAGTTTCATGAGGTGATAATTAATGCACAAAATAAAGAAGATCAAGTTGGACCATGAGATAAAATTAATTAAAGAATCCAGTAAAAAATTTAGGGGCATAGTTCTAGAGAGAAGATAGTCCATTAGATGAATACAGTTAAGGAACAATCATATCATCTTCCAAATTTTAAAATGGTTAAAAGGGCACAATAAAGATCTAGATTTGAGGGAAGGTCGAGTGAGTCAAGATTGAGATACAGTCACATAGTTTGGTAGATGACTACAACACTTGTGTATATACTACCATCATGGTCATGAGTGATACGACAATTTAGTGTGGAATACATCTATCTTATTTGGACTCTCTTGGCTACCCACCATTAAAAATTTAACTCAAGTTCCTCCAAATTTTGTTAATAGAACTTTCAAAAATAAAACCACCAAAATTGTATCCACTCCAAGCCGTTCAAATTTATCATGACTAAAATTTAAATCACTTTCATAAATCTCAAAGCAAACTTTTATCATATTACTACTAACCCTTTTTTTCAAAATTTTACATCTTCAATCCAACTTTTAAACTCAAGAGTTCATAAATCATGAATCTATATATAAAATATCCATAATCAATCTTAACTTAAAAGTCTAAAAAATTCAATAGCTCCCCAGATAAAAAATTTAGCATATTACAAAGCATCTCAAATTTAAGCTCAATATTTTAATGCATCAATTATAACTTCTATCCATACTAAGTCATTCCAACATAATCACAACTTTTAAATGGTAACTTCCTTTAATCAATCAAAATAACTTTCCATTATAGTTAGTAATTTCTCCCAAAAAATTAGCAATCCAACCTTAAACTTAATTTTCGAATAATCTTATCAGTCCAAAAAATCTTTTTTTACGAAATTTGATATCCATAATCACAATTTTTTTTACAAAACATCTAAATAGATTTGTAAATCTCAATCATAGGACACAATTTAAAATAAAGAAAAATTCTCAAAAATTGTTTCATAACTTTCAAATATTTTAAACCAAAATTCACCATCATTACTTCCACTTAAATTTCAAATTTAATAAACACAAAAATCACAAGTTGTACGACTCAACAATATATATATCCAACTGCCACATTTAAACCTTAAGATCTTTCAAACCAAATTTATATATACTCAAAGATGTATAACTATAATTCAATAAATCATAAATATCAAAACTCAAAAATCCAATCAATTTCTTAAATCAATGGTATAAAATTCTAGCTATTTTTTCTGCAGTATCATAATAAAATTCTATCAATCCTCTAGTGTTTACTATTTAGAAATCTCAAGGTTAAACTTTCTTTGGTAATATCCTAATTTACAAATTGCTAATCATTAAATCACATTTTTTTAGGAAAAAAGCCTTTTTAAACACATAGAGTCTTAAATGTATTCCCATTTACCAATGTAACCATTCTAGCCGTGTGTTTGACCAATGAGTATATAGTAGTGTATCCATCTTTCTAACCATTTCTAAGCACAAGAAGGTAAGGGTATTGGTAGAAATAGTTCAAACAAGATGTAAAAACTAAGGGAGGCAACGAGAGTTCGGAATTTAGAAATTAAGGAAGGTGATCAAGTATGTGGATGAGATTCCTAGACACTAATCCTATATCGCAGGCACACATCGGTACAATTACGTAACCGAAGGGACAAACTCGACCCACATGGACCACCACAAAAATATGTAACGCCACAGTCCCAAAATACTTAGGACTAGGTACATATCCATGCCAGCTGTATACATACGAAGTACGCTCCAATGTATGGAAATCTTGTATGCATACATAAGCTGTAAAATAAAGTAATCCAAGACTAAATCTTATCCACAATAAAAAGAATAATAATATAAAATCAACTTGAATAATTATGGTTCAATCGTTGGGCGGAGACAAATCTACTACCAACAAATTTTAATAGAAAAGAAATATAGAAAGAAAGTAATTTAGAAGAGCGAAGGGGATGACGATCCAAGAGCAACATCTCGAAGAATAGAGCGCAAGTCATGGCCTTAGCTAGAGCACCTGCAGAAATTACAAGACACACCTAGAGGAATCATCAGGTCCTCAGAGGGACGTAACAAGATACAGGAAGAACATGCCATATAAATACTGAATATAAAATATGCCACAATCAAAGAAAGTGACAAGACATAAATAAGGTAGCCTAACCGTACTAGGTGAACATGAAATTAAGAAACAATCCTTCGACGCATGAGCCCTGGATGTAAATGGGATCTGGTATGGTCCCCGCTTGGGCACCAGTGACCTAAACGCATGACGTTAAAAAATGACAGTGGCCAACCTAAGAGGCTAATCATACCCGTATCTCCAGCGGAGCTTCCGGGTTACAAGAGAAGTACAATCGAAGCCCATACGTCAGGTATTGTCCTCCCCACCCAATTTACCTGTCTAAGTTGCATCCATGACCATGTTTCTCTACTACTGCTAAGTCTCCTAACATGCTCCTATTAGCAGTTAGTCCTAACGCATGCGCACTGGGGATCAGCCAACACGCAAGGACCTCTACATGCTACTCATCTCACATCCTCGTGGTATAACTATGTCAAGTTATATGCGATACACTACAAACGGTAGTCCCTTAACTCTAGGTCCATATGCGATCAAAGGATAATACAAGTAAGCTAATATCACTGAGCAGGTAGTAAATCAAGAACTGTAAGAACTAGAAATAAATGAACAGTGATATGTAATAAAATACAAACTGAAATAAACAGTATAATAGCAAGGTATCTTGCCTGGTGGATCGCCTGGTGTTGGTGCAATATTCCGACATGTCCTGTTGTTTCATGGTCGATGGGCAGAGGTCTGAAGTCGTGAGGAGTTAGGAGTAAGAATTAATCACGATTAACTTTTTATAGGAAGTCTGCGAAGAAAATACTCATTCTCACCTTTATAAATATTTGCATTTTTTTGAAACTAGTTTTTGTTGATACTTTGGAAAATATTTGCATATAATAAAAATCACTTTATAAATTTTGTAACTATTTTCTGATTAGTAAAATATAAATATAATTTGTAGGTAATTACGAAAAAGATCAAAATCGTTATTAAGCAAAATTCCTAGGTTGGTAAAATAGAATTTATTTATAAATATTTTATTAGTCAAAAATATTTCCAACATATATATAAATCTAAAAAAAACTTCTTAGAACAAAATATAAATTTCATAGTTTGAAAAAAATAACAATTTAATCAATCATATAAAAAATAATTAAATTATTAAGCATATTCACAAACTATTTACTACTGCTAGTATTGATACTAGACATAGCAATAATAACAATAATGTTTGTAAGGAAAGGAGTACACTCTCCCAGAAGCAAACATCAAATGAATAAAAATATGTTTAAT
>JANAVB010040619.1:12753101-12760601 GCA_029216955.1 Iris pallida
TCTACACCATTATCATGTATAACTCCAAATTAGATTTAAGTCATGTATAACCTAAGCCTGTTTACATAACCAAACATGTGCTCTAAATTACGTAGTTAGCTCAGTTTTCTTATCTATATCATGTATATCTATTTTTACTATATCATGTTCTTCTTTTTACAGTCTCTCTACTATTTTTTTACAGCGTTTCATGTATATTATTCTATAGCTTGTTCATATTTTTTCTTTCATGTTATGAACTGTATGAAAGATATGTATTCGTTCCTGTCCTGACTGGCCCTGTTAAAAATATTACAGATTATGAGGATTGATGCGATACTTACTATGGAGCAGGCCTAGTTGACACAGGTGACCTGGACCCTAAGGAGGATCCAGCAGTCACTGAGGACTTGCCATTAGCTTAGTCTAGACTTATCTTATTATCTAGCTTTATGAGACATTTGAGATTGTATTGAGATATTGTTTATGGTGTGGTTTACACCGAGACTTATTATTCATATTTGTGACTCTCCATCGAGATTATCTTATCTTCTATTCCATCTTAGATATGATGATTGAGTTGTACTTTATATATTGTTCTCCTTTCGGAGTATATTCATATTATGTTAGATGTTGTGACCTAGGACAGCGTTCTACCGTCGACACTGCGGCGTAGGCTGGACGTACCCACTTCTCGTGCCCTTGCAATGGGTACGGGTCGTGACAACTGCACTTCTGGGTAGCCATGAAGTCGTTGTACTCTTAAGAAAATTTGCTAACTGTCTATGAACGGCTGAGTCAACACCCCTTTAATTGTCGCCATTTTGGGGGGCTCGAGGAGCGGTGACTAAAAAAACTGATTCAAATAAATCTATTAAATGAGATTTATTGTGCTGAGTCCTAGGTTCATCCAATTACTCCTGAGCCTTTTGACCGACTGCCATGTGGCATATGGGTTGGACCACACAGCCTATATAAAAAGAAGTTTTTTGGGTGAGACCTTGCTTATAGTTTCTAGTCATTCTCCTATCATGCTCGACCCCGACTTAGCTTCGGACGGCCATGGGCCTTGCATAAGTTCGTTGTTGGTTGTAGATCTCTTTATTCAAAGAAGTTGTGATCTTGTAGAAGAACAACTACAGAGTTTCGAGATGCACTTGAACGTTTGGCATAAGGGTTCGAACCTGAACAACATCTTGGAGGTCTTCGAGGTCCAAGCTACCGGGTTTAGATAAATTGCCAATCCGAAAAGACACAGGTTGTGCTCTGTCCTACTCAATAATGGCTTCATTAGCCATATTGGAGTAGGAGGAGTTGCACGTCCAGTTATGCTGGAAGAGCCGCAGGTAGTACTGTGAGCTTCGCACAGGAGCTGTGTTCTTGCTCGGGCCAATAGTTGCTTCATTAGCCATATTGGAGCTCCTCAATGTCTGGCTAGGAAGTGTCTCACTCTGACGAGCAAGTAATTCGCTCTGAAGTGCTCCACTTTTGGGGTCTGTGCGCTTCTGAAGACTGCGCATTTTATAGTTTGTGCTTTAGTCTTTACTCTTTATATGTAACCATTAAGAGTCTGTAGTATATCTTTTGTAAACATGATTTTAATAAAGAACTTTCCTTTACGCATTGTCTGATTTTGAAGCGCGTAGAGTTTTATGGGTCTTCTGCGCTTCTGACGGCTTCTGCACTTTTTTATGCTTCTACAGCGTCGAGCAACCTTTCCCTATGGTGAGCGCTTCTCGTTCTCCTCTTCCTTTTCTTTCTTTCCCTTCTTTATTTCAACTACAAATATTTCTCTCTCTTTTGGGGGCTGTAGCCACAATTAGGCTCTAAGAAAAATTGGGTTAGTTACTGTAATGTCCCGTCCCGCTCAGTCAATCGGAGGAATCGAAATGTCGACGGCGTTCGGACTTAGCCTTGCAATGGCTGCTCGAAGCATCACTAGGTCGAGGCGACCGCTCGCTCAGGTGGGGTAGTTTCGGTGAACTTGTCTCATCTTTGCCTTTACATAATAAATTGC
Source organism: Iris pallida (assembly GCA_029216955.1). Lineage (NCBI taxonomy): Eukaryota > Viridiplantae > Streptophyta > Magnoliopsida > Asparagales > Iridaceae > Iris > Iris pallida. The sequence goes on from JANAVB010040619.1 coordinate 12,755,098, forward strand.
ATATTTTTAACTTGCACAAGTAGGCTTGATAATAAAAGAGATGAATCAACATAGATAAGGGAATAATCCCGACGGGTCGAATTGAGTTAGAATTTGGAAAGGTCCAACGATCGTCTTAGAGTTGGTGCACGGCGTGCTTTGAAAATGACACTCGGTCCTTCGTCCCGTGGCTTGGGAGAATAAAAATTTGGTATTCGCCACAAGCTAAGAGTTAGCCAAATTCATAGGCGTCGCCCGCATAAATGTTTCATAAAGCATGCACGGTCTCTTCGCCCAAGGCGTGGCATAGCCTCTGCTCGCCGACGGGTTAAGTTGTATTGTACGACTTGTGGCATAAGTCTAGGCACCCCAAATAACTTGGTTGTTCAAAGTCGAATGTGTGCACGGCACGTTCCCACGACGCAAAGCTTTGACGCAGCCTTTGCTCATCAAGTTGTTGCAAAGTAAGTTAGGCAAGTTACGTTAAGCTATCAGGAGTAGTTGCAGCATAGCCCTATGAGTTCTACGGTCGGGTATAACCACATAGTCTCACGATCGTATGGCCCATCATATAGAGTATGACTTGGGCGGTGGTGTCACATAGAGTTTTAAGTTGGTTTGAGACACGATGGCACGGACTTAGTATTTTAAGGCATGGGCCACGGTTGATTTATTGAGTTTGGAAAGTGTTTTGATAGTTGTTCTTGAGTTGAGTGAAATAATAGGGCAAGAAAGAAGAATGCTCACGACTGGGTCGTTGAGGAAAGAAAGAAGAATACTCACGACTGGGTCGTTGAGGCAAGAAAGAAGAATGCTCGCGACTGGATCGCCGAGGTAAGGTCTCAAATGTGAGAAGTATTGAACTTGGCCCTGAAAGAGATGGTAACACTAGAAGTACAATGACTGTATGAGATGTCAATTTGAGTCGTGTCTTGCATGGTCATGGACAACTTGTCGACAAGGTAGAGTTTCCTCGCACGGTAACCCATGGCGCCACGGGACCGATACGGCATAAGGAAACAAAAAAGGATCTGGGAGTCTAAAATAGCTGCGCCTGGGGCAAAGTATTCGGTGGATGCTCATTAGGGCTAGCTATCCGAACCGGTCCATCTTATACTCAACTAAAAGGGAGTCCACAATGGCTCTGGGAGTCAGTGACCAAGTTCATATAGATGAGTCGGCACGGGCGGCAATCTGCGAGTGTGCCTTTGGACTGAGTCGAGTCGTGAGTGCACTATATCAAGGAGTCAAGTCGAAGGTATGTGTACAAGTTAGAACACAAGGAATATTTGGGCCTAAGATTTGGCATCACATAGGCGTCGTGCTTTGGCACGAGATGTGGCGTCGAGTCTTGAGTTGTCGGCATATAAGTTGCATAGTTTGGATGAGAGTTGTCTTGAGTTTAAGTCAGAAAACACCGTAAGGCAAAGTTGGTCAAGTAACACTTAGCCCAAAAGTCTTGTTTGGGTCAGTTGGTGATCAAAGTAGCACGGGCCGCGAGACGGCGATATGGTTGAGTCGCACATAGTTGTGAGGCACGGCACAAAGGATTTGTAGTACGGTCATAAGGAAATTGGGTACTACCGCGTAGTTGCGTCTCTGATTTTGGGCCGTAAGGCAAACACGACTTGATAGGTTAACGTTGATGTTGCAAGCACGGGATGGTCTAGAGACACAAATAGGCCAAGGCGTCGGTCCTAAAACTGATCCTAAGACAAGAGTAGAAGGACAATCATAAAGGGGACTTTGTTGCACAAAAGTAAATCAAACGTGTTGGTTTTGTATGGGTGGGCGAGGAGCTCATTCTGCCAGTAAGTTGAGTACTGACACCCACATAGTTTTCATGTGCAGGCACAGGTAGAAGCTCGTGGCACGAAGTTCGCTTGGATGCGTCGAGGCATGAAGTTCCTTGGCGATTCGAAGCGTGCGGCTGCATGGAGTCAAGACTTATACGGGACATAATGTATGGACGTCGCCTTTCGAAGCTTCCGCTGGTTCAAGACTTATATTGAGAGATGAGAGAGAGCTGAGTGACTTGTAATGTGAGATAAGTGAGCATTGAGTGAGCTTGAGAGACTTGTAATCTTGGCCTTGCGCTCCATTGTAACTTTTATTTTAATATCAATAAAAGAGTGTTTTGTAATAACTTGTGTTTGTTTTCCAAATTCCGCTGCTATTATTCAATGTCTCTGCTCGGGACTTCTGTGCGACGACCCCGTCGCAGCCGCTGAAATCGGCCGTTATGGAACCCACCTTGAACGAGTGCAATCTAGGCTCGTGCGACATCACGCCTTAGCGAGGACGATCGCTCCTACGTGAGCGGGACGTGACATAATGGTATCAGAGCACGACGTTACGTCCTTAGACTATCGATTGAATTCTTTAACTCTGTTATTTCCGTAAACTCTAAATTGTTGCTTTCGTATGTTGATATCGTTGGTGCGCTCTCTCTCAAATGTCCCACGGGATGTCCATACAATAAGTCTATCTATTTTGTAAAACATAGGAGAACAGTTTTTGACAAAACAAAAAAATAGTTTGCGTAAGCACGGTTGGCTAAGTCGGGCTGGGCATATACACCAAAGTTGTGTCTACCTTAGAAAAGTCGAGTGTGGGAATTGAATAGTGTCGAACAAGAATGAGTTGAGCTCGATTGAGTAAATTAAGATGACTATCGATAGGGGTGCTATCGAACGACGATGTTATCGTCGGTACGATATAAGGTGAGCATGCTTGAAATTTTAAGGATCGTTCGGACGAAAATTCGAGGAAGTAGATTATGAATCGAATGGTAGATTTGAGGATTTGTTGAATGACTTCATCCCTGAGTGGTGTATGCAATAGCCTCAGGGATGTCGATCGATTGAGGATTCACGGTGTCGATGAGTCTATCAGCAAGCGCCGCACGTATACAAAGCCTTAGATTGAGTATCGTTGAACAAGTTGTAGTCTTGAGATTTGACAAGTTGATTCGAATGACTTAGAGATTGACGCGCATGGAACGTGCACGAGATTGAGGATGGTGCGTGTATGGAACACGAAGATGATTGAGTAGATAAATCAAATCGAGGGAAAGCTAAGGTGTAGCGAACGGATGACTTGATCGAGGAAATTGATAAGGATTGTATACGAAAAGTTAGCACGACAGGGAGATAGCGTGCATGAAAAAAGTTGAATTTTGAAGTTATATAATAACTCTGAGTATTGGATTGAATGTTGCTCGATGATTTAAGTTAGCAAAGAAATAATATGAATTGCAGAAATACATTGGTCGATGACTTATGATGGACGGATGAACGATACGTGAATTTGGGTTTGAAGAAATTGATGTTGAGAATAATTCGAAGGATAATGATCGAACTTAAATTTGAATGTCGAGGAGATTATCCATTCGGGCGATAGCATCATTCGTACGACTCAAAATTGTTTTAAAGGAAGATCGTCAGTTTACGCATATCGTCGATGGTATTGAGGCGTATCAAAGATCTATATGCGATAACTCGGGGGTACTCTGACTCGGCGAATGACAATCGTGCAAGTGTTATTGTTCGGTTGGATGCAATAACTTAGGACTTTGGTTGAAATGAATGTTGGATGAACATGATCGTGTCTTGATGGTTACGCGGATAATCACAGCGTCGACGATCTTGTCTTGCGCGAGCGCAACTCCAGCCTCGCACATACGTTGCGTCGGATTTGGGGCGATCGTTCCGCGTGAGCGCTGACATGGTGATTCATGTCGCGGGAATGATCGAACTTGGAAAAATCAGGATGCGGCAACTTTGATTGTCTTGACTTGTTGGTTTGATGCGAAGGCAAATTCGAGGATGTTAGGACTTACGATTGATAATCGAATGAAACTTGAGGATTGAGTTGGTCCAATCCGCGCATCGAGAATGAATTAGTCTAGACGCAAAACAAGAGTTACGTCCCGATGAGGATAATTATCCCGCGGGAGCATGCATGGTGATTCATGCCCACCGTGGATAATCTAACTCGCGTGAGATCGGGGCATAATATATTGTTAAGCTAGATGACCTTATGATCGATTACGTGAATTGGAATAGATGACTTAGGAAATGTAGAATATGAGAAATTTTGGTTAGAAACTGAATTGTGTCGTAGCGTTTTGATTTGAGAAGGATTGATAGGCAAATTATGTCGAACGTGTTCGAAGAAATAGACTATGCGAAGATGGTTTGTTGAACGAGCGATATTGAGATGTCGTGGAATTGGTTGAATGTAAGTTGTCATAGGATGGCTTTGCTGAATGACTCGGACCCCGTGCGACGAACGTTGGGATGTGTGTACGGAATCGATGCTCGATGTTTAGAAATCAGAGTGATGCAAGCTTGGGTAGAAAACCCTGTACTATCAACTTGGTTTGACCTTAGAATGGGATCAGTGTTGATATTTTGTTTGGGAACTATGATTTCAATATTGACGGAAAGACATAGTCTAGCGGTTAGGCAGACGTCTGAGTGCGAAGTGGTAAGGTTTGTGGAGGCGCCACTCGCGAGTATCGGTTGAAATACACGTATATCAGGGATGTCCGAATATGTGCACGATCCGACTCAAGTGGTGATGGCGGATTCTCTATCACAAGGCTTGGCTGAAATACATGTATTTTTGGGACGTCTAGAATATGTGCACGATCCAACTAAGTGATACGTTGAATCAAGTGAGACTTGAGGAACAGGAAAGAGTCGAGGATTTTGAGATTGTAAGTTTGAAGAATAGATTATGGGTAGCATGAGCGTGGCTCAGATTTGAGAAAACGCATAGGAGAAGTGTGTGCGAAAGTCCTTGAATGTTGAGTAAAGTGATAAGTCGATAAGTATACTCAGTTAGTTTCGAGGACGAAACTTTTTCTGAGTGGTGTATGATGTAGTGCCCCGTCCCGATCAATCAATCGGAGGAATCGAAACGTCGACGGTATTCGGACTTAGCCTTACAACGGCTGCTTGAAGCATCACTCGGTCGAGGCGACCGCTCGCTCAGGTGGGGTAGTTTTGGTAAACTTGCCTCATCTTTTGAACTTGCCTCATCTTTGCCTTCACATAATAAATCGCATGTTTTCAACTTGCACAAGTAGGCTTGATAGTAAAAGAGATGAATCAACATAGATAAGGAAATAACCCCGACGGGTCGAATTGAGTTAGAATTTGGAAAGGTCCAATGATCGTCTTAGAGTTGGTGCACGACGTGCTTTGAAAATGACACTCGGTCCTTCGTTCCGTGGCTTGGGAGAATAAAAATTTGGTATTCGCCACAAGCTAAGAGTTAGCCAAATTCATAGGCGTCACCCGCATAAATGCTTCATAAAGCATGCATGGCTTCTTCGCCCAAGGCGTGGCATAGCCTCTGCTCGCCGACGGGTTAAGTTGTATTGTACGGCTTGTGGCATAAGTCTAGGCACCCCAAATAACTTGGTTGTTCAAAGTCAAACGCGTGCACGGCACATTCCCACGACGCAAAGCTTGATGCAGCCTTTGCTCGTCAAGTTGTTGCAAGGTAAGTTAGGC